>JADBJO010018523.1:20000-35188 GCA_016801955.1 Conus betulinus | reverse complement strand
TGGAAGGCCTTTTTTTTTCGCTGTGTGGTCCATTATGGTTGTTTCCATCAAGCAGATCCGTGTCGGGGCCACAGCCCGACAGTTTTGGAAGAAGAGCAACCGTCCTTCATCTCAGGGGTCTCCATGCTGACCAGTAAAGGCATCAGCATGCCGGACTACGTATGGCGGCCTCCTCCCAGATAGAAGGCTGGCTTGCATATAAGTAGCTCTCCCTCCGGTCTCAACCTGGAAAAAGACGCAGCCGAAATGTAAGCCATTGGATCAGTTCCAACGAACATCATGCCTTAAGGGACAATCAACCTCAAACGCAGGGCACAAAAGCCTCCCAACATACTTAAGAGACACAAGTCCACACACTCAGCACGATGTTACTCATACAACACAGACCAAACTTTCTAACCCAAGCTCCTCTTACACCTAATTGTTGTCCCCCTTCCACTTCCCTCCCTAACGATGATGAAGCTTTTTTTTAAACCATGGAAAGCCCGGGTTCGTTTCCCCGGCATCTAAACCTTTTAATCATAGCAATAAAACCTCAAGAGATGTTAAAGGTAGACAAAACCTCCCTCCCCATCAAAGAGACCACATATGAAGTAGTATATGTGAAGGATTCTAAAGAAAGGAAGAAAACACAGGCAGTTGCAATAGACTTGTAATATGCATACAACGAAGCCCAGTTGTTGTCGCCTTCCCATGTAACTACTCCTTTGCTATAGAGTCAGCAAGACATTGCACGATGGACTGAAGCAGCACAATTCATGGGCCGACCGTCATCGCGCGACTTGGATACAAGATGTCAACATTGCTCAGGGGAGTCAAGAAATGGATCGTACACCAATCCGTACAACAGCTCAGACATGGTCTGCACTATCAGAAGACATTGGGACAGTTACCCTTACCGTTTCTTCAGGGGGATACAAATTGAATCAACTGACAATCAAAGCTATTTAGGTATGGGCTTTGATAGAAACAAAAAGGTACCCATCTGGGTATGGAAAATAATGGATGGAGGAACAGGCAGAAGACAACATACAGCTTGTGTGCCAGTATCAGAATCAAAGAAACGAAGGAATGGAAAAAAGTGTCCAGACCACTTCAAACACCCCTACCAAATTGCCATCGCTCCAGAGCTTGGAAGACGCTGTCGAGAGTGGCTGAGATGACCAACACAGACGTTCAAATGCAGGTAGAAAACCTTGGCACAAAAGAAGAGTCTGTCATGTACACTGGCGGTTCCATCACCGGGGGGTAAGTCAGGAGGGGAAACACAGTGAAGCAAAATGACGAAACTATCCAGGAGAGACTGTTAATGCATGCAGTGTAACAAGTCAAGTCTAACAACGGAGGGAGAAGCAGTGTGACCAAGCTCTCATCACAAGACCAGGACACAGAAGCCATGGTAATGATGACTCCATGAACCTAGTGGAGAGTGGAAGGGGAAGCCAGCTGCTTGGCATGAACTAATGTGCAACCTTCCACTGGCGATGATTCCTGTGGATGTTCAGCCCAGGACATGCAGATGTTAAAAGAAATGAGAGAGCAGATACACCAGCAGGCAAGGCAACGATGAGAACTGGATTACAAGTCGGCCAATCTGATGGTGATAGAAATCTAAAAAATTCATATCCACAAACAACACAAAGATACTATACCATAAACATCTTTCAGAGGCTGACATCAAGAGAGGAAGTGATGCGCACATCCAGACTTAAAGGAAGAGCACAAAAACATCTCCAACCAACAAATACGGAATAATCTCAAAGCCAACACTGCGAAGACTGCGAAGACTCTAGAGATTGGGGCGTACTGGGCCTTTCCAGTTACAAACGCAAAAGATCAAACACACGTCGAACTGAGAGAAAGACTTGGAATCTGTCAGAGACTCCAGTGTATACTGTAGACTGTGTGTGCGCTGTGGTGTGTGTGCATCGGTGGGGGGCAATGCAGGTGTTGTAAGTGGAGAGTGCGTAGATGTGAGAGAGTATGCGTTGTTGTGTGGTGTGTGTGTGTGTGTGTGTGTGTGTGTGTGCGCGCGCGCGCGCGCGTTGTGCGTGTGCTCGTGCGATATCGGTAATGCATAGAGCTTTGTTCTAAGTCAGAAAGACGAAAGACTGTCTGAAATATAATGAGAGTTTACGAGAGTTAGATTTTATTTGCATCAGTTTCATATTAAAAAAAATAGGATGAAAATCCTGACGTTTAAATGAAGTGCGTAAACTTTATTCGGTAAATAGACTAAAAAATTATCTAAAATTTATATGCCAATGGTACGGTAGTAAAAAGCAAAAATGTAATGATGCTTTGGACTTATTATGACATGTTTGCGATCTGAAAATATTTTCAGCTGGGAAATGGGCAGTTTATTTCCCCAGTCATCGTAATCTTTATGGCTTCGTTCTACGTGGTTGATCTACAGCTAAATTTATTTAATATGCTATCTTGCGTGACTGCAGAATCGTGTTGCAGTCTCCTTCATCCCATAACTAGAATCGAAAATAGCTTCTTTTTTTTTTTAATGAGGACGTCTAGTTTGTTTCGTGCGAGTTTTGGTGTCACTTAAGTGTCGGTTCTTCTGTTCATGACACATATCCATTTCTCAGCATTGCCTCTTTCAGTAGTTTGCGTCATTTTCATCAGCAGTCGAAAAGAAACACAGACACAAAATACACACTGAGCATGCTAAAATAGAGATTCTGAAATGCGCATGTGCTTTTACAACACACACACACACACACACACACACACACACACACACACCCACACACACTCACACACAACACACACACCACACACACACACACAACACGCGCGCGCGCGCGCGCACACACACACACACACACCACACAAACACACACACACAGCACCATCTCTCTTCTATTCGTATGTGCGTGCGTGCGTGCGCGCGCGACGGTGTGTGGTGTGTGTGTGGGGGTGTGTGTTAGTAATAATTGTTCATTCGTCCACTGCAAAAACTGCTAATTTTACATGTAATTCAAAGACGATGAAAGTTGCACATTAAACGAACCTTGTTCAGTTCCACATGTGTATGAGGTGTAGGGACGGAAGCCATCTTCTTACTCACCTTGTTCAGTCCGACGATGTGTGTGAATTGTAGGGACAGGAAGCCTCGTCTTACTCACCTTGTTCAGTCCACATGTGTTTGAGGTGTAGTAGGGACAGGGAGCCTCTTCAGACTCTGCACACTGAGGGATCATGTCACAAGGAAAGTGCTCAAACAGGTCAGGCCACACAGACACTGAGCAGTTCCACCTGAAGTCCTCTTGATGTCTGAGGGTCTGGCACTTCTGAGGTGTCAACGAGCTGGGGTGGAAGGAGAACCGCTGTTTGAAGCCGGAGCCCTGTATGACAAACATCACTGGAGAAGTACAACGATAAAAAGTCATGCCCTGATGTGGTACTGTCGGTGGAGGAGAGAAGGGAAGAGAACAGCTTTAGGAAGAACAGGGTAGTTATATACCGGAAATATTCTTCATGAGAACCCTGTAATATAGCTGCCCTGGTCAGGTAGCGTACGCACTGACCAAGGAAGGTGACCACGAAATCTCCAAACCAAGGTCCAGCCCTAAATAAATGATTAAAGGCCACGTGTCCAGCAGGCACAGTTAAGATAACGCAGCTCTTCATGTATGGCGGGGTATTGGACGGACCTCCATCCCATCCGGGGGTCTGTATATAACCTGTGCAAAAAAAACCTGTAAACATCAGTGGACCGTTTTGACATGTTTAATATCCATCCATTATCATCTGTAATAGCCTCACTCCATTCTTCGCTGTTACCACTGAATCTCTGCTGGTCTGTTTCCGTACATAGATTTTCCCGTTCGGTTTAACATTGATTCTGAAGGCTTTTCGAATGAGGACAATAGACCGAAGTTTTCGTACGTGAAAGCACGCAGTGGAATCCCATCATCAACGTTTGGAAGAGAAGGCCAGTTTGGCTGTTTTTTGCATGGATGGAACACACCACATATAACACGCATCTTGCGTGAAAAATCGAAAGTACGAAGAAGGAGAAGTGAGTTGCTGTATTGACTGAATGCAGGGGAAAATCACTGAAAGAAGCGCCAGCAGGCCGCTCCTCAGTCGGCTCTACCCGGACCATACAGCCCGATTTGAAGACGAGAGCCTGGATTTTGAAGCGCGTAGAAACTTGGTATTATTGTGCAACCATTAATATGAATGGTTGAATCGACGAGAGCTGGATTTTTGAAGCGCGTAGAACTTGGTATTATTGTGCAACCATTAATAGGAATGGTTGAATCAATGTTAAAAATACACTTACCGATTTACATATGCATTCAACGCGAAATATCCGTGTCCATTTGACAGTAGAAACAAAAATATCAGTGCAGGCAGTCAAACGTTCTCTCGAAATCCATGTTTGTAAGAACAGAAGGCGCACACTTTTCCATTCCCACGAGAGCATGATTTGATACCCATGGTTTCATAGGCATTGTCATCTTTCAATAAACTATTGTTCTGATACCCATTGCATCAAAGGCATTCTGATCTTCAATAACCATTGTTCTGATACCCAGTGTATCATAGGCATTCTGATCTTCAATAACCCATTGTTCTGATACCCAGTTGTATCATAGGCATTCTGATCTTCAATAACTATTGCTTGATACCAGGTATCACAGGCATTCTGATCTTCAATAACCATTGTTCTGATACCAGTGTATCACAGGCATTCTGATCTTCAATAAATATTGTCGTAGTATTTAAAACTCTGTCGAAAAATACAACTCGACACAGTTTTATAGACATTATTCAACAGGATGATAGGTTTCCAAATTCAACCTTAACTGCCTGTGCCTGGGATTTGGATTTTGATTTTTTCATGTTCCCTACGTTTCAGTATCGTAATCCCAAAGAGTAGACGCACGTGCTCTGACTCGATACGTCACCACAATGTCTATTATAACAAACATCAGTTAAAGTGATCTAATCTGAATATGGCCAAATATGTCTTCTGTGGAGAAACTGCTGTTTTTGACTTAAAACGTGATTCACTTTAATTTGCGTTTTCATTTTGGTTCGGTTTATACGCCAGTGTGGAAACGTGTCCCTAAATGTTGGCATGACCCATATTAGATCTGTCTGTGTTTTAAAGGCTGCCCCAACGCAACATGCAGTTTCCCTTATCTCTAATCACGTTGGCATTGTACTGTATCGCACATGGCGGAGGATTCCCTCACATATTTCAATGAACATTTGTCACAAAATCTTTTTATAGAGATTGAAAACATCTACCCAAAAATACTCCATTCTCTAAAGTATCTGCATGTTTTCCTCCAAATAGGTTCATGTTTTGTGCATTGACATAAATGTGAAACAAGATCTTTTGTAACAACAATTTTGAAGCCAAATTCTTTTTACCAGTCCAATTTTTTCATACAAGACAGAAAGAAGAATGTATTTGGTATTTTTGAGGTCACCCTTATTGTAAGAACATAATATGTAAGATTCGTTTAATTTTTTCTCTTTTAATCCCAGAATACAAGAGGTTTTTGCACGCTTAATGTTTATCACCATAGCTTTACCCCAAGAATTGTCCGATTTCTTCTTGACTAGAACTTACATAAAAGCTCATTTTGTGTGTGCATATAGCTAATTTTCGCGAGTAACTTCTTCTTATTAGGCAACACTAAGATCTTTAAAACTGCTTTTTTGTATTATTCACATTTTTTCTGACATTTTTTGTTTATTGTCTTTTTTTTTTTTTTTTCTTTATTTTTTCTGGTACATTTTATTTCTGGACATACGTCTAGTTATCTTCATTTTCGTCCCCAAGCACCAATCCAAATTATCTTGTTTTATGTCAGTTTATTCGTAAACCTGAGAACAGACACTTTATTTTGAAAAAAAATAATTCCCGATTGCGCATTGGTAAAATTCAGGTAGTGAACAACAGTCTCACTGTATAAATCCTCCTCTGAACAGCAAACCAGTTTGCTGAATTCCTCAGTCACCGCCAAAGGCCAGGTGTTTAATCCTATTGACCGACCTGCCGTTTTCACACAGTTTGAAGAGCACAGGCTCCCACAAATGCATAGCACCGCTGGTTGGTATGCCGTGTGACCATCATGTGAGTCGAACTTCGAGGAGGCGGCAATGCAATCACCTCGTCAACAACCACAGCACATGTCATTTTGTTTGTACCCCAGCCGATAATCGTATGTTCTCTCTCTCTCTCTCTCAATCTCTCTCTCGTCCCTCTCTCCTCTCTCTCTCTCTCTCTCTGTTATTGTGGAACTGTGAAACCCTCCTGACCTAAACGACAATGTGCTTCTTATCCCATGTCTTATAAGAAGACTAAGGACAGAAAGTAGGCCAGCTGTTCGTCGACACTCATACTTATCAATTCAAAAGTAGAATGACAGCAAGCAGAAGTTGGTGATCTGTTAATGGTCGATGGCCCTCCTCTGTGCTGACGTCATATTTGTTGGAAAGGTGGCCTGAAGTGAGATCTCCTTAGCATAAAACCGAGCTGTCAAAAGAATTCCAACGCCGTCAACTATTTTAAGTGAATATCACTATTCTAGAATTGTCAACAGCAAGAGTGTGATTCTAGAACCGGAGGGCAAAGTTAGAATGCCGAAAATGGCTCAACAATACTAGAATAGCTAAGCATTTCTAAAGGGCACAGGATACACATCAACAAGTTAAAAGTGCCTTTTTTTTTTTTTACAGGACTAACAGGGAAAAGATTTGACATGGAAAAAAGTACTCACCGTGTGATGTAGAAAGAAAGACAAGTTCCAGGTCTGGCCTCTCGGACTGATTCACTGCAGAAAAATACAAAGACATCCCTATATTCCCCAGAATATCTGGCATAAAACAAAAAGCGGATTAAAGTTCTGTGTGTGAAAAACTGTACACTGAGTGATGTCTTGCTGTGAGATCACCGCACTGAATTTGGTCTGTAAGGATCCTTTCTCCAGTGTCATTGACATGTTCATAGATCATCAACAGCATGGCTACACACAAGTCTGATCGTAAGTGCACTATCTTATTCATTGGAACTTGAAGTATAACATTGCACTCTGTGATGTGGGAGTCGTTGCTGCCTTCAAAGTAGATATGACCCGTTGTGCCCTGGATTGTAATCTGTGATATATTTGATTTTGGACACACTGGGTTAAGTCCAGACTGGTCAAAGGTGTTGTACTGGTCCCTTCTTGGTGATATTCTGACACTGTGTTCTGCTGAGTTGGTGCGTAGACGTCCTCCGGCTCCTTTGTAGGATGTAAATTCTGTTGCACATGGGCAGTGAGTGCTCTGTGTTCATGGGATGGTGACACAGATTCCGTAATGTTTGTGCGCGTAGAACGAGTCATCATATTCGTTTCACTCACCATCCATAAATTGAAAAACACCCAAAGCACCCCAAGTAGTGAACAGTTCGCCATGATCATTACAAACGATGTGTCTGGTCCGAACTTTTTTTCCCCTAACAATATGGGTTTTGTAGACAGTTCACCTCTGGATGTGCCAGCTGTATACAGCACATGGAAACAACATTGCTCTGCATGTGTCATTGATCATCTCCATCACTGTGTAGTGTGAATTGAGCCAATTTAGAAGCTCTGTAATTTAATATGCAAAATTGTGAAATCAATTTCGAGGCACATTTGGTAGTATTGTTACATTCGTGAATGTATATGAACACACACACACACACACACACACACACACACACACACACACACACACACACACACACACACACTATCTATCTATATCTATATCTGCATCTATCTATCTATCTATCTATCTATCTATCTATCTACAACACACACCACACACACACACACACACACACCAACACACCACACACACACACACATATATATATAATAATTATGTTGCTAACCAACAATAACTTTAAAAAGTGCTCAACCGGGTTGGGAGCGGCATCTGTTAAACTTTGATTAAAATGTACATTTTAATCAAAGTTTTAACAAATATATATATATATATATATATATATATAGAGAGAGAGAGAGAGAGAGAGACTATGGTGTATCTTCTTTTGATTCCAAGGGGACCAATACAATCAGACGTGTCCCACTGATGAGTCTGAATCAGCAGACGAAAGATCTCTGGGCAGGCGCTACGCATTGTTCTGTTTTTGAGATCAGCTTTTGTTCCCTTATGCTTCTGCCAGTACACCCCCTTTTCTTTCCTGCTTTCATTGTCTCACAACCCCCTCCTTTCTTTCTTTTTAATCTTTGCTAAGTCATTGTTGTCATGATAGAGGAGGTATCAGCCTGCATTTTTCCCCCTCACAACTTATTTGTTCAACATGTTATTGTCAGTCAATGGGAGATCGTATCTCTCAGACGATCCAAGGAAAAGCTGTTTTGCAGAATCTCCAGCTGTAGTCAGCACTAATGTGATTGACAATGCTTGGGTTATTAAACCGTAGAGCTGACCACTGTAAATGTTGTGACCCTTTGATCTCCCTTGTATTCTGAGATAGATCTTAGATCGAACATAGACTCAAAGAGCCCTGTAGAGCGCCGTTTTGGTATTTAAACGCCGTTTTGGTACTGGCATACGAAAACGGCGTTTCAATACCAAAACGGCGTCTTAGGTCCGCCGTTTTGGTATGAACACCAAAACGACGGGACGTAAGACCCCGTTTTAGTATTGGGCGCCGTTTTCGAATTGGCAAACGAAAACGGAGCCCAATACGATAAAAACGGCGCTTCTCGTACCCACTGTTTTTTGACTGTGGCATACATATAGGGCCTGTGGCATATAGGGTCCCACTCCAGTAATCACCTTCCCTCATTTGTCGATACGAAAACTTGATCAGCAGTGCTCTTTTAACATCAATCATGCGAGAAAAGCAGATATTGATATTTGAACCAGATACACGAAAACAGGTCCTTTAAGGTCGGTTAGGATACCAAAACGGCGGGTACGAGAAGCGCCGTTTTCGTATTGGGTGCCGTTTTCGTATGCCAATACGAAAACGGCGTCTTACGCCCCGCCGTTTTGGTGTTCAATACGAAAACGGCGGGACCTAAGGCGCCGTTTTGGTATTGAAACGCCGTTTTCGTATGCCAATACCAAAACGGCGTTTTCACCAAAACGGCGCTCTACCCCCCCCCCCCCCCCCCCCCCAACACACACACACACACACACACACACACACACACACACACACACACACACACACACATACACACACACACACACACACACACACACACACACACACACACACACACACACACACAAAACACACACTTTTGTATTTTGCATTATGATTCAGTTTTTCAGCAACTTATTACACTACAGAGCTTTCATCTTAGTTTTCTTTTTCTACCGTTCACTGGCTGATTTAGAAAATGATAGCTTGTGGTATATCCCCATTTGATACCGAGGGAGGCCCGACACAAACAGCTGTGCCTCACTGACGAATCTGAATCAGTGGACGAAAAATCTCTGGGCAGGCAATATGAGTGGTTCTGTTTTCAACATGGACGAAACTTCCCGTATGCCGCCGGAGTGTTGTAGCGACGCAGACTCCCATTTGGGAGGTCGTGCGTTTGGTTTCGATTAAGACTTTTATGCCCCGACCGGCTCCCACCCAGGACTGTGTTTGTTATGGGCTAAGTGGGAAGACTGGGACCACACAGTCAAATTTGACCCACGTGATGGTTACGTCTGTGAGAGTGTTTCTCCGATTTCCTGACCAAGACTTCATGTGTCCGTATTTCTAGGGCCTGGTTGACGCTGGGGTATATTACCAAAGTACGCATAGAGTACAGCCCTGTTATCATTTTCAGAACAGAATGGAAATCCATAGCATCATCTCATCACCCTCAACCTCATTGATCAGCATGAAAAGGTCTCCAGTTCTGGAGCCCTTCAAGCTTTTCTCTAATGGTGAACTCAGGGTTGATAACCACTTGAAAACGGATAATTTCAGTTCTCAGTGGAAGAAGACAATTATTAGAAATGCAGGGTGAAAATAACGGAACATAGCACCGACTCTTAGAGAACACCAACAACAAAGAAAGGTAAGCTCCGAGCTGTGGCAACTTGGAAAATAGTTTTGTTAAAAAAATTGAGAGGTAGGATGCAAACCAGTCGAGAGCTGTAAATCGTACGCAATACGAATGGGTAGACATTATAACACTATTTCATGATCAGAATGCCATAACAGATTCAAACCTGCTGTGTATATTGATGAGGAGAGTGCCAGCATCAGAAAAGATGGCTGCCTCAGTCCTGTGATCTGCTCTGTATGTTTGACAGACGTTTCTCCCACAGAGTATTCTGACACCAGTCTTTCTATTTGTCTGAGGACCTCTTACTCAAGAACTTTAGGAATAAAGAAAGGACAGGCATTTTCACGGGTTGTTGAATCCCGGTTTTGCTCTATGCGTTTTTCTTTTTTTTTTTTTTTTTTTTTTTTTTCAGAAAAAGAGCGATAACGGCCTGTTCGGTTTACCGGGGTATCCCTATGCTGCCTTAGAAACTCAGCGGAGAAAGGAACAAGAACACAACTCTTGAGAAAGAGTTCACGACAGTGTCAGGCATAGTTTTCTTGAGACACTTCTTCGAAATGTGTCAAAGTGGCACCATGAAATTCACTGGCATCGGAATCGATTTAGGAAGAATCAGATTTATCACGCATTATCTAGAGTCTGTTCATAGAGAAATCATAGAATGTGTCAGGCAAATCGGAAGGTGGGCTGTTTTTTGTTCGACAGATAGAGTTTTTTTTTTTTTTTTTTTAATGACTCATGCGTTGGTTTACAAAGCGCGTAGATGTTTTCTCGAAGAGAAATCACGGATCAAGTTTTTTTTTTTCTTTTCGAAAAGAAGTCACGGATCAAAATATCAAAATGATTACTTTCAGAATCAACATTTGGTCTGTTGAGAATATCACGATCCTTCACGAAAGATCCCCACTCATAGAATATTACGATCCTTCACATAAATCCCCAATTACAGACAGAACATCACGATCCTTCACGTAAAGATCCCCACTCATAGACAGAATACTACGATCTTTCACATAAATATCCCCACTGGGCACAAACAACAGCATCCTGCAGAAGGTGTTTGTGGGTACCGTCAGACCAACCCTGGTGTATGGCAATTCTGCATGGGCCACTGCATCCAAGACCAACACCAATCGCCTGAACAAAGTGCAGAATGCAGGATTGCCACTGATCACTGGTGGGATGAAGACTACCCCAATCCAAGCCATGGAGAAGCTTACTAGCCTACATTCCCTCGAAGACAGACGCAAGGAGAAGGTTTCATCCACAGTGAAAAGTTACTGCGTATGCCTCCCCACCCCATGCACACCGAGATGCAGAACCCCACCAAAAACAGGCTAAAGAGAACAAGTTTCAACCACCTGTCTAAGAGCCTGCATCGCAGAAATGAAGACCTGCTGCCTGCTTCAACCAGCCGAAATGGAGATGTTTCCAGATTTTGAGGAACCAATCACCTGGAAGATATCGCAATCATCACCGAAGTTCCCAGGCATTAAAAGAATGGACCGTCAAGCCCCTCAAGTGATGAAAGCTCTAGCACAGGAGATGACTGCCAACCAATATAACCCCAGTGAGTGGACCCACGTCTTCACAGATGGATCCTCAGAAGGAGCAGTCAAGAATGGAGGAGCAGGGTTTCTTCATCAGACACACCAATGGAAGATTGACGCACAAAGGCCTTCACTACTGGAAAGATCTCCTCCAACTACAGAGCGGAGACAACAGCACTGCTCCACGCAGTGAGGATCTTTCTGGGACCAGCCAGCCCATCACAGAAGTTGTCTTCTTCACAGACTGCCGATCTCTGCTGCAGGGACTTCACAACACAAGAAGTGAACACCATATGCAAGACATCAAAGTTGCCCTCCATGAACTCTCAAAACAGTCTGTCATTACGCTTCAGTGGATTCCGTCTCACTGTGGGATCATGGGCAACGAAAAAGCTGATGCTCTCTCTCCAAGGCAGGCAGCAAAATGGAGCAGTTCAGCCACCCCGTGACCTACAGGGAGGCCAAGACCATCATCCACAACCAGTTTCAGTCCCAGTGGAAGAGAAGGCTGGGTGCAGAGAGTGGTGCTGACCCGATCCACCAGCTCCAAAGGCACCAGCAGACAATCCTCTTCAGACTGAGGACCGGCCACTGCAGACTGCTGAGCCACCTTAACTGCCTGAAGATCACCTACACTGACCAATATCCGTGCGGCACTGGACCCCAGACCCCTGAACATGTCCTCTTGCACTGTCCTACTCACGCAGCTCTACGACATGGCGAAGTGGTAGCGTCGCGGACTCCCGGCTGGGAGGTCGTGGGTTCGAATCCCATGGTTTTTCTGCCCCGACCGGCTCCTACCCAGAGTTGAGTTTGCTGCGGGCTCAGTTGGGAAGACTGGGACCACACAGTCGAGTTTCATCCACTTAATGGATGCGTTTCTGAGAGTGTTGCTCAAATTTCCTGACCAACACTGCAGGTGTCTGTATCTCTCGGGCCTGGTTGACGCCGGGATATATTATGAAAGGAAGCGTAGAGTACAGCCCTGTCATGTAGTCTCAGACCGAAATGGAAATCCCGTAGCATCATCTTAATCATCTCATTCTCATCGATCAGCATAAAAAAAAAAAAGTCTCAAATTCTGTGGCCCTTCATGCCCTGCTCTCATGGTGACCTCAGTTTCGATGTCCTCTCCACGTCTGTGGCCTTGGTTTGGTTCCGTCGGGGTCACCGGTATCGGCGAGTCCATGGGGGCTGTCGTTGGACGGACGTGGTGGCGCCCTCCGGAGGGAGAGCTCACTCACGCCGGCTCCGCGACTAAGCAATTATTGTCGTCAGTAGGGGGCTTAGTAGGTGGTGTCCTGCGTATGTTAGATCAGAACAGGCGCCACTGAACACCACTGAAGTGACTCGGCAGCAGTGCAGTGTCTCCTCCGGTGGTTGCCTCTTGACGACTTGACATTGACTGCTCCCTGTGGATTGCCGGTGCCGGGGCTGCGGCGGGGCCGACCGGGCTGTGGCTGTGGACGGGGTGTCGGAATGAGCGGCGTGGGTGCACTGCGCACGTTTCGAGTAACGACAGAGGCAGGTCTGTCGAGGCCATCTTTGTGTCTTCACGTCTTCAGGTCATGAAGCGACACGGAAACAACTTCTGTGCACAGGGTGCAGAAGGAATCAACATTTTCGGGAGTTCGGCGCTCCCGTAGACCAACCCATAGACACTCTTATCATTCACTTCGGCGCTCCCGTAGACCAGCCCATAGAGACTCTTGTCATTCAGTTTCGGCGTTCCCGTAGACCAACCCATAAGACTCTTATCTTTCAATTCGGCGTTCCCGTAGACCAACCCATAGAGACTCTATCATTCAGTTCGGCGCTCCCGTAGACCAACCCATAAAGACTCTATCATTCAGTTCGGCGTTCCCGTAGACCAACCCATAGAGACTCTATCATCTATCTGCAGACAGCACATTCGAAAGAAATGGCAGTCAGACTGTAGGCAGCGCCGTCAAACAAAATGCCTGTCTTACAACACTGTCCTGGATACAGTGAGTCCATCCAAACAAAATGCCTGTCCCGTTGGTTTGCCAGCAGACTCAAACAAAACGCCTTTCAGCTGTCCAAGACCCAGACAGCACGACAGCTCTGAATGGCTGTCTATGGCAGGAACCTGGCACTCTGATCACGACTGTCTGAAACTGATGTTGTAGACTGAGATGCACAGTTTGCAGCAGGACGTGCCCAAGTGTGGTTGTGCATACGAGAGCCGGAATAAACGACGTGGAAGTAGTGTCATAGACGGGACGCAGATGATGAGCCCCCGCACCCCCCACCCCACCCCACCCCCCACCCCAGGCTTTCTTGTGGCTATTCTGAGTATAGACAGCTTATGTATGCATAAGGGCCGCCTTCAAATCGTTCTTAATACAGACAGCACATCTCAGCAAAATGGCTGTCTTTTAACTTGATGTAGACAGCATTTTGAACATGAGACAATAATCAAAGCACCAAAGGCCTGCGCTGGTTTGCTACCGATTCACAAGTGTTACAATCTGAATGAAGTGTCCTTGCACGTGCTTCTCGGATTATGTCGTTTATGGACAATGTTGTCAGTGTCAGCTTCATCCAGGAGGTCACACAGCGTGCTGACCTGCCCGTGAAGCTACAGCAGATTGGCTGGGCCAGGTGACCTCAGTGTGCTGGATGGGCAGCCAGAAGGAGAAACAATTCGATCACTGCAAAGAAAAGATGTAAGAAGAGGATGGCATGGACCCGTACCATCCGATGCCTGACCTGCTCATTGGTTACTCCAGCGAGATTAGCAGACGTTGGATACCTAACTAACATTGCCTGCGTTACTAAAATGGTTTGTGTGTGTGCGCGCGCGCGTGCGTGCGTGCGTGCGTGTGCGTGCATGCGTGCGTGTGCGTGTGTGTGAGTGAGTGTGTAATTGTGTGTGTGGACGTGTGCGCCAGTCCGTGCGTGCGTGTATATGTGCGTATATTCAACAGTACTTTGATTCACAGGGCGGTTCAAACCAGTTGCCCAACCATGATCGTACGGAGACCCATCCATTCTCTGGTGTCTGTCTACAAAAGAACTCCCCATTTTCTTTTGCAAAGTCAGGCAGCAAGGTTCCCTATCAGTAAAGCAACCCTCACACACATGAGCGTTTATTATAGAGAGCCTCAAATGTTTTTTTTTTTTTTCCCTCTCTCCAAATATTCTTGAGAAGAACTGTCTACATTAAAGAAAACATATCAGAATTTACCTAAGTTTGTAACATATCAGAATTTACCCAAGTTTGTAACTAGGGTATTACACTCCTCCTCCTAAGTGTTATAATAAGGTGCACCATGTCGTGTGTGATCGTGCGCGCACTTGCACGCTCGCACGCACCCACACATGCATCCAACCCCCCCCCCCCACACACACACACACACACACAAACACACACACGCACGCGCTCACATACACACACACATACACACACGCACACGCATGCACGCACTCACGCACGCACGTACACACACACACACTCACCACACACATACACACACTCACACACACACACACACACACACACACACACACACACACACACACACACACACACACACACACAACGCACTCGCACATACGCACA
>JADBJO010018523.1:0-10000 GCA_016801955.1 Conus betulinus | reverse complement strand
ATCCAGTCCTGACGCTTCCTTTTTGTTATTCAGTGACTTTGGTAACAGTAGTGCAGATGGAATATCTAAGGCTCGTGCAGCATAGTTTTTGGTAGCTGCTCAGGCTATAGTGACGTCAAAGACTAACCGTCTGTTCATTTCCAGTCTTAGCTCATGTCTGCCTTCTGGATTGCCTGTGGCCTGCCAAAAACAAGTCTGTTTATATCAATCTCATCTCCATGTCTCCCTCCTGGATTGTTTCAGGCCTGCCAAAAATAACCGTCAATTGACATCCAGTCTCCTCTCTGTGTCTTTCTTCTGCATTGCCTCTGGCCTGCCAAAAATAACCGTCAATTGACATCCAGTCTCCTCTCTGTGTCTCTCTTCTGCATTGCCTCTGGCCTGCCAAAAATAACCGTCAATTGACATCCAGTCTCCTCTCTGTGTCTCTCTTCTGCATTGCCTCTGGTCTGCCAAAGGAAAAGACAGCTTGCTTCTCTGCAGCGGACGATCTGCCGACCAGCTGGCTGTGTCAAGGCTCTGCTCATCTGCTGCAAGTCCCAAAGCCCCGTGATGACTTAGTCTGGGACCTGTCCTTGAATAGGGAGAGAGGGGGAGGACAGTGTGAGGATGGCAGGATGGAGGGTGTGGAGGAAACGGGTGAGCTTCCATTAAGGTACCTTGCTGAAATCTGACGATTGATCATGGAGGGATAGTTATTTGATCATGTTTTACAAATACAAATGTGAGATGAAATAGAAAGGTGGGATCGTTATATTCGTGGCTAGGCTGTTGGCTGTGTTCCTCGTGCTGCTGTGGTTGTGGTCTGTGTTGTTCAGTTTTGCTTTTGCTGTTATGTGCATTGTTCACAATACCTCTGTCCTGGCTTGTGTCATTCACAATACCTCTGTCCTGGCTTGTGTCGTTCACAATACGTCGTTCAACTTTCCGACCCCGTGGTGACCGATGCAAGATGGCCACGACTGGTGATCAGATCCAACCCGGGCGTTGAAGTCGCCAAGGAGGAACAGCGGCTCCAGTTTCAGTACCCTGCCAACCTGGGTGTCAAGCTCATCGTAGAAATAGTCCTTGATGTCTTCTGATCTACTCAGAGTAGGAGCATAAATGCCGAAGATGTTGACAAATCCTGCATCTGTAGGCAAGCAGATTGACATGATACGATCTGTACTACCTGTTGGGGGTTCCACTGATGTCAGAAGGCTGTTATTTACTGCAAAGCCAACTCCGTGTATTCGTCGTTCTTTGGATTCTTCCCCTTTCCAGAAAAACGTGTAGTTTTCTTCCCTGAGGGAGCCACTAGAGGGTAGCCTGGTTTCTTGGAGGGCCGCTATGCTCACGTCGGAGACAACCCGTGGCGTCCTACTCTACGCCAATCGAGTGTGGACTTATAACCCGTAACTGCTGTCTCCCGTGTTGGTTCTTCGCTGAAGCAGTGAAGCTGGAGTGACCTGTCCAGGGCGCAAGCCTGGGCGAGAAATATGGAGATGCTGTGTTGCCCATGCATCAGTATCCCCCTCTCGGCCTCGCCAGTGGGCTCCAAAGGAATGCGGGGCACGACGTTTCGGCACTGGTCTGGCTGCAGGAGCTGCCGGAAAGAAGTCAGAAGTTGACGTCCAACCGCTTTAGGGGCTCCACTCCGGATTTTCTCTCTGGGTCTACTCCTGTAGCCTTTCCATCTCCCGAGGGTGTCCACCAGGCAGCGGAGCCTTCATCCAATGGCCGGGGCACGGATGCTGGATACTGGGCGTCCATGGACCCAGGGTCTTCGCGCTCCCAGTCTGTCCAGCGCTCCTAGGCACTTAGTGGGTTTAGCATCAGACTTGCTCCTTGTCCTAGATGAGTGGCCTGCCAAGGCTGCCGGGTCCCATCCACCCGGGTTTTGGAATAAGAGATTTCCTTCTCCTAGGCAGATTCGCGACCCAGGGTTGCAGGCTCAGCCCGCCCCCGCCCAGTTATACCGCCGGGTACTCGGTCGCGCCAAGACACAGCAAGCTAAGTGGAAACAGGGACGCCACGGGAAGGCGTTGCTGTGGGCACTGTAATGTAGGAGAGGACATTACTATAGCCTTACAGCCTGGCGAACCAGATAGTGGCTACACGGCGATCACTACACCTGGAAAGGAGGGGTGATCGAGTTGCACATCACTTTTCTCTAGTGAGCAGGACGTCCGGCACCAGACCTCACGATCTCCGGGCTTGTGTTGTTCACAATACCTCTGTCTGGTTTGTGTTGTTCACTATACCTCTGTCCTGGCTTGTGTTGTTCACAGTAGCTCTGTCCTGGCTTGTGTTGTTCACAATACCTTTGTCGGGCTTGTGTTGTTCACAATACCTCTGTCTGCTTGTGTTGTTCACAATACCTCTGTCCTGGCTTGTGTCGTTCACAATACCTCTGGCTTGTGTCGTTCACAATACCTCTGTCCTGGCTTGTGTTGTTCACAATACCTCTGTCTGGCTTGTGTTGTTCACAATACCTCTGTCCTGGCTTGTGTCGTTCACAATACCTCTGGTTTTGTGTCGTTCACAATACCTCTGTCCTGGCTTGTGTTGTTCACAATACCTCTGTCCTGGCTTGTGTTGTTCACAATACCTCTGTCTGGTTTGTGTTGTTCACAATACCTCTGTCCTGGCTTGTGTTGTTCACAATACCTCTGTCTGGTTTGTAGTGTTCACAGCCTCTGTCCTGGCTTGTGTTGTTCACAGCCTCTGTCCTGGCTTGTGTTGTTCACAGCCTCTGTCTGGCTTGTGTTGTGTCACAGCCTCTGTCCTGGCTTGTAGTGTTCACAGCCTCTGTCCTGGCTTGTGTTGTTCACATCCTCTGTCCTGGCTTGTGTTGTTCACATCCTCTGTCCTGGCTTGTGTTGTTCACAGCCTCTGTCCTGGCTTGTGGTGTGTTCACATCCTCTGTCCTGGCTTGTGATGTTCACAGCCTCTGTCTGGCTTGTGGTGTTCACAGCCTCTGTCTGGCTTGTGTTGTTCACATTACCTCTGTCTGGCGTGTGTTGTTCATGGTGCTGCTGCTGTGGATGTATTATCCACGATGCCTTTGCCGTGGCTTCTGTCTGTTTATGATGTTTTTGCTGTAGCTTGGGTTGTTCACAGTGCTGGAGCTATGGCATGTGTTCTTCACAGCGCTGCCCTGTATGCTGTGTGCTCTGTGGCCTGTACGCTGTTCACATAGCTTTTAGTGATGATTCTTTGTCAAACTCAGGGTTCCGCTGTGGCTTGCGTTGTTCACAGTATGTTAGTAATCTGACATTGTTGGCTGCACCTAACAATGCACGTGCAATCATCAATATGTGTAAGGACTTCTCTACAGAAAAGCCTAATTCTTCTACGGCAATGTCCTCGAGCGGTTATCAAACAAATAACCTAAAACTATAAAAACAAACAAACATACAAAGAAACAACTCCGTTAAAAAACTGAGCTAGGGAGCTTGTATACACACACACACACACACACACACACACACACACACACACACACACACACACACACACACACACACACACACACACACATACACGCACGCACGCACGCACGCACGCAAACTCGCGCATGCAAGCGCACACACCACGCACACGCAAACATGCACGCGCTCACACACACACACACACACACACACACACACACACACACACACACACACACACACACACACACACACACACACACTCGCGCATGCGAGCGCACACATGTATATACGCACGCACGCACGCATGCATTCACGTATGCACACACGTACGTACGCACGCACGCACGCACGCGCGCGCGCGCGCGCGCGCGCACACACACAACACACACACACACACACACACACACACACACACACACCTTCAATAGACAACCACGAAGAATAAGTTCTGCTGTTTGGTCCTGTATGGTTGTGACGGATTAATGAAGACGACAGCTTAAATTTGAGTAACACAATTATGTTCACTGAGCCAGCCGTGGGCACGTGAAGAGCCTCATTAGAATCATAAGAATCATTTGCGGCCGTCTGGGATCAGATGGTAGATATTCTTTCTGTATGGGGTTTCATTGGTGACCTGATGACGTTTCTTCTGACATGTAGCTGATGGAAGTTTTTGGCTTGTTTTCAGAGACACGAATCCACTGCTTTTTGTTTGTCTGACTCACTGTGAGGCCATGCTCAGCTCATCATTGTACAGGGCTTGTAGGACGCAGACAGCATCAGAGAGGAAGGCCACTGAGTGGCGTGCTTTATGCGATGACTGAACCATGGAAACAGCCTGATTGAGGGTATCTGTTTCTGATGTGTGACGTGTGCGGTGCTTTTCAACGGCAACAACACCAGCACTGATCTGTCCCCCAGGAAAGTTGATTACAATGCTGCATCCCCCTGCCTCTCCTTTCCCGCCTTCCGTCCTTCCTCACTGGTCAGGATGTTGGTGGTGACCCGTCGGCTTATGCATGTATCCATGTCTCCTGTGGGCAGTTCTCTTCAACCATCGGTGCCTCCAAACGCTCAGCGTGCAGTGTCAATGTATCTGTCTTTTGTCGTGAGTTAAGGGGTGATAGTTCCCGTGCATACTCTCTGTCTGGTTAGTTCATGGACCGTTATTCTGGCTCTTGTGAAGGTAATGCCGGGTTTGATTCCCTCCGCAGGGTTTGCCGATGTTGTGATGCAGAGAGTTACTGTCAGGCACACAGTTTGCCTGTTTTTCAGGCAATTTTTTGCTGAGTCCATCAGGTTTGGCTTTATGGGAAAGTCTGGCAGTATTTCGAATCTCTTGAATTGCCTAAAGTTTTTTTTTGTTTTTGCTTTGCTTGTCTGATAGAAGGGGGGGGGGGGGGGGGGGGGGGGGGGGAAGGATACCTGTAAAATTTCGATTTAACTTGACGGATGTAGACCTCAATACACCAGTAATGAGGCTACAGGCCTGGCTCTTTACTTTGTTGAGGACTTGTAGGCTGGTGATAGCAGTGGTCACCCATGCTGTACAGTCGTACTTAAGATGTGTTTTAACAATCCTCTAATGTACTGTCTACGGGATTTTTTCATTTGTTTACCATGTGGCGCCTGCGAACGTTCTCTTAGTGTTCCATATGTGTTGGTGTGATGTATGGTTTCCTAGTCTGTCTCTTGTTGAAAGTGATTCCAAAGTTGGTCGCTTCTTCATCTTTTGGGGGGGGGGGGTGTAGAGAGGAAGGTCGCCAAGTTTGATGGCTCTCAAATACCGTTTAGTCAGCAGGGTAAACATGGTCGTGGACAACTCCATATCTAATTAAGACGCATTATTCTTCTGCCTATGCATGTAGCCAGTCTGCTGTTCGTGCATTCTGCTGGTGGTAGTTGCTACTTCATCCTCATTTCACCAGATGGCCAAGTCATCTATATACAGAGCTGCTCTGACTCTTCGTGGCGGTTAAGATGCCAGTTCGTTAATGGAGAGGAGGAGAGGAATTGGGGAAGAGGACCCCTTGTGGACCTCCGTTGCCATGTACAATATTTCTTTTTGCTGAAGACATGGTCAATAGACACTCTTCTTCAGTGACTGTGGAGGGCGCCTTTAGAGCCTTTATCCAGTGGAACAGGTTGATGGAAATGTCTGCTTGACGAAAAGTCCAACTCTCCAGATCTCATCCAGTGCATTTTAAAAATGTATCCAAGGTTCTGTTCCTGCTCTTAAAAAAATATCTGCTCCATGATCTCTGTGGTGAAAGTATGTCTGACTCCATCTAGTTCAATATCAGGTTTCCTCCTTCCCCTCATTATTCTTCCATAACACGGGATCTCACTTGCATTTCTTCACAGTCTCCACGTAACCAGGCTCAAGACAACAGCTGGCAATCTTCTTTAGATTCTGTCTGCTCTTGAGAACAGGCGTGATGACTGCTGACAGTAGATCCTGATGAAGCTCAGGACCCCTGCAGGGGGACTTCAATGGCCCGTACTATTCTTGTCCAAAGCAACTACGTGTGTGGACATTTATGCCAGTAGACCTACTAAGGACTTGGTCAGAAGGTGCACAATGGCTTGTCAGCCCGCTACCCCGCCTTTACCTCCAAGGAGCCGTTTGCATACAGGCCACTCCTTTTGCACCCATTCTTATCTTTTAAAGGTGAACAAGAACATTCCATTTCATGTACCACTCACAGTAGTAGAGTGCTGGCATTTGCATGTTGTGAGACATAATATTTTACAGCCGACTCTATGAAAAGCTTTACAGAGATGTCCCACCTGATGTGATCTTTGAATTTCTGAAAGAGAGATTAACAGTTTTCCTCTGATTTAAGATTTTATGGAAGAAAGATTTTTAACGCAGGTTCTGATATGGTTTTAGAGGGTGTGTTTTGAAAGGTTGCATGAGTGGTTTTTTTTTTTTTTTTCTTTTTTCTTTTTAATGACTTGTGATTTGACTTGAACGCAGTGACAATCCTGATATGGCATTTTGCGGTCGGCTGGGTTGTAAGCAACATTACTTACCTACTCAGCTCTCAGGACTTTCCATGTGAGCACAGAGTTGGTTGTCTTCCCACTTACTAGGGCTTTCTTTAACTGAGGTTTCTTCTCAAAGATCGGTCGAAAAAGCTGGCAAGATCTTCCTGGATTTGTCTAACGGAGTTTTATTTCTTTCTCCATGACTGTAAGTTTTTAGGTGGCCGATATCTGAGGGTAGTTCTTTCATAGGACATGAGGAGGTTTTTTTTTTATAAGCTAAGTCTTGCCACAGGATTACCCACGCCGTCTGTGGTTGAACAGCATTATTGGACCCGCACTTTTCTTTAATGCGAAGACAGCTGTCTGTAGCTACCGCTACATTGGGAGGCCACTCCCTGTCCAGGTGCCTTGATGAGGTGGGCTGCCCATCACTGAACTGGAGGTCGGCCTGGTGCAGCTCAGGACTCACAACTACGATACAGTTATAGTGCAGGTTTTACAGGAGCTCATCAGTTTTCCTCAGTGCCAGTGCTGTATGTATACAGGTCGTTTAGGTTTTGTTTGCTTGTGTGTGTTCGTCTCTGTGCTTCTTTGATTTAAGGTTATTGCTTGTTTGTGTTCTTCTGTCATCTGAAGAAACTGTTTGTCTGTGTAATTATGTGATCTGAAGGCACTGTTTGTCAGTGTGTGTCAAACAGATAACGCAGGGACACATAATTTTATATTTAGCAGCTTTGATATATCATACCGGGGAACGCAGGATTATCTAAAATCTGTTGTGACCCGAGGATGTTTTTGGGCTAATCTCTAAAAAAAAAAAACCGTTAAAAAAAAAAACCGTTACAACGGTTTCAAAGACATCTGTTTCCTCTGCTTTTCTTCAAATAGCCGTTGTGACATTGCACAGGTACAGGGCTACTTCTCGAAAATTAGAACCGTTATTTGGCAGTTAAAAAAACGTTATTTATAACAGTTAAAAACCGTTAAAAAACCCAAACCCTATAAAAACTGTTTAAAACCCGATCTTGTGAGGTTGGCGGCCACAAGAGTCATCGGATCGCCCCCAAACTTGACATAAGCCTACAGGAACATCTAGCGGGTAACATAGGGTCATTAGATAGTCATTATAAGCATTAAATTTGACAGTTAAAAACCGTTTTTTCAAAATTTAGGCTGTTCTTGATGAAATTCGGTGTACATGTGCAGTTTTAAACCTTATACGAAAAAATGATATACAAAATTTTACCGTTAAAAAACGTTATTTAAAATTGATTTATTATTATTATTATTATTTTTTTAAAAATAAATTAGAGTATATTTGAAGAAAATTCCGTATACATGTGCAGTTTTAAACACTAAACAATGATGTACAATTTTTAAGATCCAGAAGTTAACATTCACCTTTAAAAACCGTTATTTTCTAAATTTCGAAATTTACAACGTTCTTGATAACATTCCGTATGCACGTACAGTTTTTAAGCGCCGAACAATGTTATGGAAATTTTTACGAACCAAAACTTAACATTGACCGTTTTTAAACCATTTTCTAAATTACGGTATGCGGTATGCGTATGTCCAGTAACGGTAAGTAATTTTGCAACATGGATGGAACAGGGTAGGGGGATGAAAAGGGAAGAATGAGAGGGGCCAGAAAAAATGATTGTACCGTGCAAAGCCTGATACACTATTTTTACATTAGACCACAGACCCGTTGATAACTCAAGCAAAACCTAGATAAACTATTTTTGCACAAAGTCTGTTTCCTACAAAATAAGGGCAATCAGAAGAATGGAAATGGGAACAGTGAGTGCAGGCGGAAAAATCGAGCGAGAGAAGCATCTCGACGTGCTAGGGAAGATCCAAAGGAAAGGGGCCAGAGGCAGGCGGAAAATCGGGCGAGAGACACATCTTGACGTGCTAGGGAAGATCTAGAGGAAAGGAACCAGAGACGGGAAGCAGACCGTGTCCGGATTGCATCTCAGCGTGCCGGGAAGAGGCACATGAGACGCAAGCAAGGCAGCAAACAAACAGGAGACCACGAGCCAATGCTAATGCTGCAAAGAACATTGCGTGGCTAAAAGCAGCCTTTTCCTGCAAAATTAAGGGCAATAAGAAGAATGGGAATGGGAACAGTGAGTGTTCCCCCCCCCCCCCCCCCCTTCCAAAGTCAAAAATAATATATATTAGATGTATAATCAATTCACACAATTATTCCTCGAAAAAAAAGATTTTGATTAAGAAAGGAAACTCAAAGAAAATAATGAGATCCTATTTCTCACAATATCCTAAGTTTTTACACGTCTCCCGATTGGGTGAAAATGACGTAAAATATTAGGACGTCAAACTTCTTTTTCCATTGCAGTTTCGTAATTAACGCAATTCCAAACTATGTGCGTGTGTCATATACGTTGCACCACGATCTCCACAAGAATGCCACCGAAGCGCTCTTCTATTGGGCGCCAAACTACAGGAGCAAAGAGGGCCAGACGTAACAGGTTTGGGGCATGCATGTGTGAAAACATAGAATGTATGTACAGGTAAGGGTAACGAATCAAAAATGTTCTTCAGGGTGTCCTTGAAACAGTTGGCGCCCGTGTTGACGTTCGGTGAGTACCGCACCCTATGGCAGGAAGGTGGCAGACAGAAGAGACATAGGTTGTCGGGGAGGGGGTGGGGTGGGGAGCTTACGGAAGGATGGTAGCTGCGGGTACGACAGCAACGTCGTCGACAACAAAGACGCACGCGTAGGCATCAAGGCAGCAAACACGGATAGGGAATGGGGCAGGGAATGTGTTGCAACCATGGTCAGATGGAGAAGTACTGTGGACAACAGTAAAGTGGCACGGGCATCGACGTAGGACCGGGGCGGATGGGGTGGACTGTGGTAATGTATACAACTCCCGTATTTCTTTCACATGTTTCAGCTCTAGCTCTCTGGTATCAAACAGAGAGACGGAAGCATCGCTCACTGAATCATGCTGCTGAATGTCCTAATGGTAACTAGAGAGCTTTTTTTTCCATCTCAAGATGCATGTGCCATATTCCGGTTTGAACAGCAGGTGAGGGGTGGCAGTGGCTAGACAGGTGACAGGGTGGTTCTTTGATCAGGTCATGTCGGTATACATCTTTGAACTGGTCAGAGTTTGTGCGTGTCATCTTTGATGGGAAGTCGCGCTCCTTTGATCTTAAGTGATTAGGTGTGCTTTAAAAAAAAGTGAAAGAGTCATCGCTTGTCTTTGTGCTTCTTTGATCTTAGTCATTGTTGATGGTGCTTTCGTTCATCTGAACTCATCGTAGTGTGCTTCGTTCATCTAAAGTCATCTGTTTGTCTGTGTTCTTTGATCTGGTCATTATTTGTCTGTGTGCTTTAAAAAAAAAATCGAACTCAGTATTTCTCTGTGAGCTTTTGATCTAAAATTGTGTTCTTCTTATCATTTCTTATTGGTCGATGGGATAGAGTGATACACTCTATCTTTTCTCAACTTCCAAATCTTCCACTTATCTCTGTCTTCTCTGTTATCTCTGTCTCTGTCTGTCTGTCTGCCGGTCTGGCTGTCTGCTTCTGTCTATCTCTGTCTGTCGGTCTGTGTCGG
>JADBJO010018522.1:12500-32500 GCA_016801955.1 Conus betulinus | reverse complement strand
GAGGTAGGAAACAACGGCGATTTGGCAAAGGATGAGGTAGGAAACAACGGCGAATTGGTAAACAGTGAGGTAGGAAACAACGGCGAATTGTAAACAGTGAGGTAGGACACAACGTCGATTTGGTAAACAATGAGGTAGGAAACAACGGCGAATAGCAAAGGATGATGTAGGAAACAACGGCGATTTGGTAAACAGTGAGGTAGGAAACAACGGTGGTGATTTAGTAAACAGTGAGGTAGGAGGAAACAACGGCGATTTGGTAAACAGTAAGATGGAAAACGGCGGAGCCCCCCGCAATCCCCCTTCTCATCCCACAAACCCATTCCCCACCCACCCACCACCCCCAGCCACTCTCTGTACACACAGGACAGTGACAGACACACTTAGACAGGGGCGGGCGGCCACACGGAGAGAGAAAGCAGAGAGGTTTTGTTCTACAGTTGGAAGATTAAAAACGCCCTCTTCCCACCTTGGTCCCTGGATGCGCGAGGCCAACGTGAATGAAGTGGTTTTTATTGACTTTATTTTAAACTTGAATGCCGAATGCACCCCACGTTCCGCAGGAAGAAGCTCTGGGGAGAGCCGGACAGGAAGTCTTCAGAGAAGACCCCCGCCCCTCCCCACCCCCCCCCCCCCACCTCTCACCTCTCGTAGTCTCCCCACCCTCCTCCAAGCCTACCGGCAAGTCTCTTTTGGGCCACGATGCTTGGGAGGGGGCTGAGCACCATCTACGTCTTAACGTTTTGGTGCCAGAGTGCCACCTGTGTCCCCCCTGACTGCTATCGGTTTGCATTTTTAGTTACATTGTTGGAAGAGTGAAGCTGACGCAGAGATGAAGGTGGTGTGTGGAGAACACGAGGGCTGGAAGGCAAACCTTCAAACAAGCGAATTTTACATAAGAAATTACGATCATTCCGCCGAACGAAAGCGACAAACAAATCACAAGACAAAGCACGACGCGTTTCGACCTTTTAGGTCTCCTTCAGGCTAAGAGAAAACACATTTCAGGACAACGAAAACAAAGAACGAGCAATTTCTTATCGTCTCAGATTGAGCGTGAAATGGGCGATAAATGTCGTGTGTTGTCCTGTAGTGAGTTTTGTCCCTTTTTGTCCGGCGGAATAATGATAGTTTCTCTTTAAAATTTGTTTCAGTTTCCGCCTGCGGTCAGCTCACTTTAATACCGACTTCAACTCAGCGGACAAAAACAGAGTGCAAGGCGACGTTCGTTTCATGGCACAGTGTGAGTCAGGCCGATGACTTTTCCATCAACATGTCATTTCATGCAATAGTGTGAATAAGGCACATAACTTTTCCATCAACATGTCATTTCATGGCACAGTGTGAACAAGGCACATAAATTTTCCATCAACATGTCATTCCATGCACAGTGGGAATCAGGCGGATGACTTTTCCATCCACATGTCATTTCATGCAATAGTATGACTAAAGCACATGACTTGTCCATCAGCATGCCATCTACAGACGTCGTTCATGACTGAGAGACAGCTATGTGGAAGATCGTATTGGTTTTCCAATTCAGCCTCTTTCCGTTGAATGCTTTGTCTTCCAGTACAAAGACGACGGACGTTGCCTTTTAGGGCTTGGGGTCACCACCAAGTTTCTTTGATTATGTCCAGCCAGTACTCTTATTTCCCAAACGCCGAAAAAGAGGCAAGCTGTGTGAGTGGTTTTGCCCTCCGGTTGCCCCGGTGACCTCAGACAAGGGAGAGAACAAAGTGTGTGTGCTGTCAGAAGTCTTTCTGGAGATGTTCGATCGAAACGGAAACTACACTTTAGAATGAAATACAGCCGGAAAAATAAAGTGGGGTCTTGTAGCTGTTACTCGATTTCATTGAATATCCCAGCGATGAAGACATGGAAGAGGCGAGGTTCCCCACCCCCTCCGAAGTTATGATTATGCCGTAGTGTGTGTGTGTGTGTGTGTGTGTGTGTGTGTGTGTGTGTGTGTGCGCGCGCGCGCGCGTGTGTGTGTGTGTGTGTGTGTGTGCAGACTATTCTCGGCTGGCAAGAATGTTCTGTTAAAGTTGAGTAAATATTTAAAATTCAGTAAAAAATGGTGTAAGTTTATGATGACCAGCCTGCTCTATGTTTTAGTGATTATGCCCATTATGCCTTTAATAAGCATAAAACGCTTCCTGCATTTTGCTTAGTCATTTTGTGTCATGTTGAAGTGAATTACATTGTTTTTTTCTTTTGTTTTATGTCATCCATACCCCCAAAGGGGTGACAGGATAATTAAATCTTGAATCTTGTGTGTGAGTGTGTGTGTGTGTGTGTGTGTGTGTGTGTGTGTGTGTGTGTGTGTGTGTGTTAGGAAACTAACGCAACATTAGGGTGCCGATGGTGACCAAACAGTGGTGCGAATGTGATCGAAGAACAAAGTTATCAAGTTTGGGTGTGGATGTAGGGTTCAAATCTACTTGAAAGGACAAATACACAATCCGTTCAGCCAGATCATCTCCACTGAGGAGGAGAAGAAGTCTCTGATGCCGAATTGATAGTCGCCTATAAAGTTAAACGTTTTCGTGGGATATTAAACATTTATAGTCATAGAAAAGTTGACACTTAATATTCTTCCTACTCTATTTTTTTTAAAGTACATAGGAAGTAATTCTTTCTGTTCATGTCAATCATTACTTGCCCTGACCGAGAAATAATTTCATTTCCACTGACAAAATGGCTCAAAAGGCAGAACCAGGATCCGTTTAACTTTGAGTGAGGTCTACGTTCTCTCAAGTGTCCTTCAACTTTGTCAATAGGTGCGAGAGTTCCCCTTGTTTCTCTCTGTGGACGGCTTCCAGAGATGCTGCCTCGTGGACACGAAGCGAAGGGGAAATGATAGTGGTCTGAGGGTGTCCGCCCATGCCTCTCTGGTCAGCCGTGTCAGCGGACACCACGGCAACGCCAGCTGCGTCTGGGTCACGTTAGACCAGGGAGAGGATGAAGTAGGTGTGGTGTGGTCTCCCTGAAGCTGATTGGCCGAGATTGAGGGGGACGCCCGTCTGCTAGTGTGTGCAAATCACAGGCAGGAATCGTGTGACTGTCACCTGGGTTCCTCGACCACCAAATCAATGATAGTAATGGGGCTGGGGTTTGTGTGTGATTGGATATGATTTAGAATCCTCTAAGCACTACTCTCTCTCTCTCTCTCTGTCTCTCTGTCTCTGTCTCTCTCTCTCTCTCTCTCTCTCTCTCTCTCTCTCTCTCTCTCTCTCTCTCTCTCTCTCTCTCTATCATGGGTGTTTGGAACCTTGTCTGGAGAAAATATGAAATGGTAAGGAGGGTTGGGGGGAGGGGGAGGGGGGTGGGGACCAGAAAATGGCTAGAATACAAGAAGTTATCATAATGCACGGCAGCATTCGTCAGGGGAGCTGGCGTTCCCATCTAGAGTGTTTGAGAAGAAGAAGAAGTTCTTGCTGTTCAGGATACTGAGATGTTCTGCAAGCCAAGAAATCTGAAACTCCATGCAGTATAGAAGTATGACAGGTTCCTGCAGTTACACATGTTGAAGGTTCTTGCAGTTCAGAAGTCTAAAACCTTCCAGCAGCAATGTTATAAAAAGTCAGAAGTCTACAAGTTTCTAACAGTTTAGAAATCTGAAATATTTTTACAACTACAATTTTACACTTTTGACAGTTCCAGACGTTTTCAAAATTCTGCCAGTTCGGAGGTCTGAAATGTTCCAACAGTTCAGAGGGCCAGAAGGTTCTGACAGTTAAGTTCAGAAATTTTAAACTTCACAGGAATTCAGAATTTAGTCTTAAACGTTCTACCAGTTCAACATTTCAAAATATTCAAACAGTTCACAATTTAAATGAGTCTTAAAAAATCAGAAGTCTGAAAAGCTTCTAACAGTTTGGAAGACCAAGAGGTTCCACCAGTTCGAAAGGCGAAAAGATCTAGCAATTTGAAATTCTAAAAGTGTCTAACACTTCAAAAGTCTAGAAGGATCTGGTATACAGTGTGTGTGTGTGTGTCTGTGTGTGTGTGTGTGTGTGTGTGTGTGTGTGTGTGTGTGTGTGTGTGTGTGCGTCCGTGCGTGCATGCGTGTGTGTGTGTGTGTGTGTGTGTGTGTGTGTGTGTGTGTGTGTGTGTGTGTGTGTGTGTGTGTGTGTGTGTGTGTGTGTAAGAGAGAGAGAGAGAGAGAGAGAGTGTGTGTGTGTGTGTGTGTGTGTGTGTGTGTGTGTGTGTGTGTGTGTGTGTGTGTGTGTGTGTGTGTGTGTGTGTGTGCACAGATTTCACAACTCTCTGCAGTCTGGTTCTTACGATTTGAACAAGACTAAGCAAAATGCAGCATTACAATAGTCCAGAAAGTAATGGACTCCCGGTTTCTTGGTTTCATGTGAAACTTGAGTTTGGAAATCAAAACTGTAAAGATGCTTTAAAGACAGGATTTAATTTGTTTCTATAAACAGCAACCAGTCTGTGTTCCATTCTTTTGACTTGGTCTGTCCTGGGATGCAAATCAGATGAAAGACAAAACAAATTGAGGTTCAAGTGGACCACACCCCGTTCTGTCGTGTCAGTTTACACTAAAATCACACTCCACTCACTTTGGGCCATGTCTTTATTGAAATAACATCAAATACGTCTGATCTAGTCTTTCTAAAACGAGTTTTTAACATACAGAATACAGTCTGGAATTTCGTGCAGTTAAGGGGGGGGGGGGGGGGGGGGGGGGTGGGGGGGGGGAAAAGGCTTGGATCATGCGAGTTTCCGTAGAGTTCTTGGAATACCAAAGAAATGAATGAAGTATGCTGCTACGGTAGTAAGAGCGCATTCTGTTTGACATTCAGTACAAGCACCCACCATCCTCCTCCAGTGCCTTGGCTGCTCTAAGTGTACAGACGTTCGCCCTAGAGAAAAAGCGAAGTGGGGAGGAGAAGGGGCTGTGTGGGACATAGAGGAGAAAGCCGGAAGTCCACAAGGCGTCAGTCCCTGTCAGCTGTGTTCATGACGACACTTGTCAGCTGACCCATTCACTCTTAGCAGTTCCTGTTTGTGTGTTTCAGCATCAGAAGGGGTCCATTTACAGCGTAGGTTTCTGAGAACGTGGCTAAAGCGATGGTGGTGTTTTGTACTTCAGTGAAAGAAATCTTTAGAAAGGCCACGAAGGAGAGCGCAGAACTCTGTCAAGATTGAACAGGTCTTGGGTCCCCTCAGTCATTTCATGTGTGAAAACCAAATTCGTTTTACCCTTTGGGGGAAGTCATAGAAGGCGCAAGCTGAATAAATGACTCCGCAGGAAAATACGAAATGTCAATGTTGGTATAGCTGAAAAGTTTAATATGCATTGAGAATATACCCCTCAACACTCGCTAAGGATTAGATTCGAAATATTAAGAAGAGAATAGTAGGAAGGGGTTAAGTGAATGGTTAGATATCATCACCCAGGACACCAGTTGAGGCTAGTACACTTCCTACTGGGTTATCCATTGTTTGCATATGTAACCATTCACTTACATCCCATTGTCACAATTATCTTTTATATATGTTGACCAGTTCCAGTCCTTAGTGAGTGTTCGAGTAGCGTCTATCATTCATAGATAGTTCTCAATCTGCAAAAGATGCTTCACTAGTGTTTACGTTCAGTTGAAATCGGCAATAATCTTCAATAACTGATCCTGGATCTGTTGTTAGATCCAGAATCGCTCCACAGATCCGCAACAAAGTGTAGTGGTTTTGTTCTTGGGCCACCTCCTATCCTTTGATCAAGTTTGGATAAAATGCCCTCAGAAACCGTTGCATATGCTCGCTGACAGACAAAGAAAAACAAACGAACCCAAAAGGACGCAGGTGAAAATACAACCGCCTGTGCGGAAGGGTAAGAAATTCGTGGCCGCTCTCTTTGGTGTGCAGTTCACTTTTCAAGGTCTTGTGCTGGTGGGAAAGCTGAAAGGCAAAGAAGGCGGCGCCGAGAGGGAGGATGGACATGCAGTGAGGCAAAGTAGGCAGCGTGAAGAGGGGAGGGCGGACGCACGTTGAGAAAGGCAAAGAAGGTGGCGTGGAGAGGGAGGGCGGACAGGCGGTGAGAGTGGTTCCACAGCTCTTCTCCACTGCACCTTGGGCACCGGTGGATGTCGCTGAAATCTGGGCTGCGTCTGGGTCAGTTCAGTCCAGGAGCAGAACGAGAGGCGTGCGGTGTGGTCTCCTGGCTGACGGACTGGGATGGAGGGAGCACGTCTGGAGCTGGAGCTGTGGAAGCATGGGGGATGGATGGTACGACTGTCATGGAGGGCACTTGAACGTTAACCAAGTGAAGTTACTGTACTTGTGTTGGTTTGAGGTGGATGATACTGAGTGAAGTTACTGTAATGGGGACTGTAATGGTGTTGGTTTGAAGTGGATGATACTGAGAGAAGTTACTGTAATGGGGACTGTAATGGGTGTTGGTTTAAGGTGGATGATACTGAGAGAAGTTACTGTGATGGGGACTGTAATGGTGTTGGTTTAAGGTGGATGATACTGAGAGAAGTTACTGTAATGGGGACTGTAATGGCGTTGGTTTGAGGTGGGTCGTTTAGGGAGCGGGGGACACCAAACAACATTGTTTCCTGAACAATCAAAGCTACCTTCACGCGGTCTTTACCTTTTCGTTTTTTTTTTTAAAGCGGCATTCACTCGGGTCTCATGCATGTGCATGCCTACATCAGTGCACGCGTGTGCACACATACACGCACAGTTACTCATGCATAAATACATATCAAACGCCCGTGCGGGCGTGCACACACACATACGCACGCACACATGCATTTATACTTGTTTATTACAAACACACGTTTACACATACACATGGTTGCAGATAGACACACATACACAAAAACAATTGTACACGCCTTACATGCTTAAACAAAGACACACACACACACACACACACACACACACACACACACACACACACACACACACACAGTGTGAGCGCGCGCGCGCTCACACAGACTCACTCACTCACTCACTCATGCACTGTGGAATTACACAAAAAACGTTTTTCTTTTACTGGTCCGTACTTTTTCCTTGGGAAAAAAAGCTTAACTGTGCCATTAGCTTAGCCAAACGGAGTTGTGTTGCTGATTGTGCTGTATCCTGTCTTCCCCTGGTGTCCGTCCTTAGTCTATCGCTGTGGGTTAGTAAAAGGAGATAGCGTGGAGAGTAGTGAGGATGAAGTAACGGCCACAAGATCAGAAAGTCTGTGGCAGCCTTTCAGCCACATCAGCTCCTGTCAAAGTGACGCCAGCCCTGTAAAAAGTAACACCAGTCCTTGTAAAAACGTAACTCCAGACCTTGGAAATGTAACCGGCCCTTGGAAATGTAACGCCAGACCCTGTAAATGTAACACCAGTCCTTGTAAATGTAACTCCAGTCCCTGTAAATGTAAACCAGACCTTGTAAATGTAACACAAGTCCCTTGTAAATTTAACTCCAGTCCTTGTAAATGTAACTCCAGTCCCTGTGTAAAATGTAGCACCAGTCCCTATAAATGTAACTCCAGTCCCCGTAAATGTAACTCCATTCCTTGCAGATGTAACCCCAGTCCGTGCAAATGTAACACCAGTCCGTGTAAATGTAACACCAGTCCTTGTAAATGTAACTCCAGTCCCTGTAAATGTAAACCAGACCTTGTAAATGTAACACAAGTCCTTGTAAATTTAACTCCAGTCCATGTAAATGTAACACCAGTCCTTGTAAATGTTACTCCAGTCCTTGTAAATGTAACACCAGTCCGTGTAAATGTAACTCTAGTTCATGAAAAATGTAACCTAGGTCCTTGTAAATGTAACTCTAGTCCTTGTAAATGTAACTCTGGCCCTTGTAAATGTAACTCCAGTCCTTGTAACTCCAGTCTTTGTAAGTGTAAATTCCAGTCCATGTAAAAAAGTGACACAAGTTGGTATAAAAATGACACCAGTCCATGTAAAAAGTAGCACCAGAGCCTAGAAAAGTGACAGCAGTCTGTACAAAAGTGACAGCAGTCTGTACAAAAGTGACACCAGTCTGTACAAAAGTGACAGCAGCCTGAACAAAAGTGACACCAGTCTGTACAAAAGTGACACCAGTCTGTACAAAAGTGACACTACCCAATGTCAAAGCGACATAGTCCGTGTGAAAATAACATAGTCCATGTAAAAATGATGACGCCACTCAAAGTCAAACGGATATAGTCCGTGTAAAAATAACATAGTCCATGTAAAAATGATGACACCAGTCAATGTCAAAATGACATAGTCCGTGCAAAACCAACATAGTCCGTGTAAAAAATGATGACACCACTCAACGTTCAAGTGACATAGTCCGTGCAAAACTAACATAGTTCGTGTAAAAATGATGACACCAGTCAATGTCAAAGTGACACTGTCCATGTAAAAATGACATAGGTCTGCATAGGGGGGGAAAGTTACACCTGTCCGCGTATGAAAATTGACACCATTGTGTCAAAATGACACCAGCACATGTCAAAGTGGCACCAGCAGATATCAAGGTGACAGCAGTCACGTTGGAAATCATGTCAGTAAAGGAACAGAGAGCATGAGAGTCGGGTTTTTACCCGTTCTGATTTGTCCAGATTGTCGATTGGCGTCTTAGGCCCTGGGTGCAGGGGGAGACTGGATCTTGTGGTCTGATCACGGGTGGTTCCGGCTAACGTCCAGGCGACGGAGCCATGCGGTTGCGATGGTGCTGAGAGTGCTGTTCACTTGGTCTTAAACAGGATATTGTATGTTGTCTTCTTGCCTCCTGGCGTCTGTTGATGTTTCAGGGTCTTCGGGTCAGGTGGGATGTATTGGATGTCGGCATGCTTCCTGCATGTCTGTGGCCTTGATTTGTTGTCTGGTGTGAGATCCTTGGTAGCAAGGAGCCAGAAGTTTATTTCTTTACATTTTTGGTTTTACACTCAAGGTGGAATGACAGACACGGATAAAAACACTTCACTGATGCCACCAGAACGAGAAACTGTTATGATGGGCGGTGAGCACAAGAGAGGAGAAGAAACAGCAGGTCTTCGATATGTGATCAGCGGTGTATGCTGCTCTGTCTCTCAGCAAGAAATGGCCTCATTTTCTCCAGACGGAGGACGTTGAGGGACGGGGTATGGTGATGAGGGTGGGCAGGGGTGGGAAAAGAAAGGAACATGACCTCCATGTGCCTCCCTCCTCGCCCACCCACCCCTCCACTCCTCCCTCCCCTGTCTTCCGCTCCCGCTGCTCATCTCAACCTGTATGCGCGTTTATTTTTTTGCGTTAAGCTGAGCTTCATCGAGTTTTTCGAGATTTAAGCTGGGGGATCGAACCCAAGAATATTGCTCTTGTAAACCCCTCCCTTGGTGAATATGAATGTCGGCTTCCTGAGAGTGAAAAGCGAAGGCACACCCTCCTCTTTGTCTTGTTTGTCTTCGACCTTTTGCTTGACCACTCATTTCTCTCCCCCTTCACTTCCTCCATTTCTCACATCCATCCTCCAGGCACAAGCCACGTTTGTGTGTCTGTCGCTTTCTCTTCTGCCGTTCGCTCGCTTCTTGTTTGTAGAAATTGAACATGCAAACAAACTTTTGGTCTTCCACTCTCCTAACTGCTTTCGCTTGTTTTATGTCTTGGAGGGGGGGGGGGGGGGGTTTCAAATATTGAGGGATGAGGAATGGAAGAGTAATAACAGAGAGAGAGAGAGAGAGAGAGAGAGAGTTGATCGATTGATTAAGGATGAAGATTTTTGGCCAGAGCCCAGTCTTACAATCTGTCCTTGTCATGCATACATTATTTCAGCACATATCATTCCTACTGACAATTCAACATGGCAACATGGTAATCTAATTCTACAATGATAAGCAAACTATTCATAAAAGTACTAATGAGATGGGGGATGGTAAAACAGATGGAAACTTACAAACAAACAAACAAACAAAAACTACAGAGAGAGAGGTCAGAGGAGGGTGGGGAAGAGGGAATGGTGGGGGGGGGGGGGGGGAGGGGAGAGAAAAAGGGATGGTAGACAGAGTGGGAGTGGGGATGAGCGATTTTAACGGAGTAGGTTTTTACGTTTAGACGATTTATTCAAAGTACATATTTTGTAGATTCGGTGGAAGTGAGTTCCAGACATATGGTCCACAGTAAGCTAGGCTTTTTAAGAGAGAGAGAGAGAGAGAGAGAGAGAGAGAGAGAGAGAGAGAGAGAGAGAGAGAGCAAGAGGATATATATATATATGACATAGACTTAATCTTCGAAGGATAGAGTTTCATCCTTTTGCAAGTGACAATCAGCTGAGTTAAACTGATTGGGAAAACTGCTGACGAATGCGAAATGTCTAGCAATGGAGGCTCAAAGCAGAGAGAGGGAGAGCGCCACCACATTTTTTGGATTATATATTGGCAGTGTGCGTGTGGTGGAGTGGGGGACAGCGGAAAAGGCGTAGGGGTGGGGGTGGGGGGGGGGGGTGGGGGGTATTGAGGAGGGTTTGAGGGGAGAGCAGAGGTACAGACAGACCAACTGGGAGAGTAAATGCCGGAATGCTAAAAGGTCTGGCAGTGACTGAACCTGTCCAGACAGCTGTATCCGATGTGACAGGGAGTAACAGCACCAGCTATGTCTACGTCACGTCCATTCAAAGGAGAGCACGTGGGTCAAGTCTTCATCACGTCATCGACCGGAGGTCTGCTTGGTTGGTGGCCGTGAGCTGGCTGGCTGGCTACAAAGTCGGTTGGTTGGTTGGTTGTGAGCTGGCTGGCTGGCTGCAAAAGTTGGTCGGTTGGTTGGTTGGCCGCTCACGTGCATTTAAAATGTTCAGAAGCACATCGGGTGACGTGTCTGTCGGGAGCCAGTGGCCTCACGAGTGTTGGGAGACAGAAGAGATTTCTGTCACTACGCTGGCATTACCAGAACGCCAGCCATCAGACCGGGAGCGACAATGGCAGTGTTTACGTTGGGCACCGCCAGTATTGACTCGGCAGCCTATGGGACGAAGTGCACCATTACTGTGTTGCAGCGCAACTAAAAGCAAGGACGGACACACTTAAGCAGCACCGGCACCCGGACAGAATGTAGATGGACTTTTTATGCAGATACGGGCAAGAAATCGATGGCCCAGCTTAGTCATTTGGTCCGTGAAGCCAGCTAAATGAAGTAGTAATGGGTTTTACCGATTTGTGTTTTTTCCCCCCAAAATGCAGCGCTGAATGCACGCCATGTCCACCAGAAAGTACTTAAGGAAAAGTCGCACACGTCATCGGAAAAGAATCCCCCATCTTGGAAGCGTTTCCGCCGCGAACTGGCAGACTCAAAGGCTCCAGACTGCATCACATCATCTCCTGTCTCATGGCTGCTGACGGTTTGCAATTGTTGGCCTTTTGGGGGAGGAGTGAGACCTGTGTGGTGATGTGAATTATATTTCTAAATAAAACCTAACGTCTTAAAAAATCCAAAATCCAGCACTACAAATAAACCGACGGAACAGAGTGCAAGGTAATGCTTATTTAAAGTACAATACAAAAACAGACGGTTGAAGTTTGAAAAAAAGAAAAACGTTGAGACGTGTTCTAACTTGACAAAAAAAACAGCAATTGAACATGCACACAATGATGCGTCCTATGAGGCTGTCATCAGAACTGTAAGCGTTTCGTTTTTGACCTCCGAGAAAGAAGCTGCGTTTACATCCATGTCCCTTCGTTTGATTCTTTGCCAGGATATTTCAAAACCACAAAACAGATGACAACCAAACTTACTTAGTTGGAGTTAAACACAGCCCAAGGAACATTAAATTTTGTGCCGATCCGGATCAAAGAGGGGATCCGTTATCCTTGGAGCAACACTATTACAAAACTGAACTTGAGTACCGTAAAAGTCACTGTTTACCGATTGATAGCTATTCATGAAGTAATAGACCTCGTGGAGTATGAACACTCTGAAGGTCATGTAAACTTTGAAAATACGAACATTCCTCTACACTTGACGTACTTGACTTATGCCTCTTGATTCCCTGAGGAACATAGGGCCGCGACGACACTCCTCCAACGCACACAATTTTGACAGGTCCTCTTTAGCTCGGCCCACGTCATTCCGGTGGCCTTCACCTCGGCGTCGACACTCCTACGCCAAGTCCGTTTGGTCGACCCACTTTTCGTTTTCCTTGTGGATTCCAATCCAGAGCCTGCCTGGTTACATTGGTTACATCTCCTACACTATGGCCAAAAAAAGTTCATGGAACTTATTCGTTCAGTACATATCTACCATCACTTCCCCTGACCGAGAAATGAATTCGTTCTCGTCCATGAAACTGACACAAAGGGTTGATCCAGGAGCCGCTGACTTTAACAGAGGTCTGTGGTCTCCCTAGCGCCCTGGGACTGTACTGTCTTGTTGAGTGAACATCCTCCCCTTTCTTCATTCTGTGACTGTACTGTATTGTTGAGTGAACATCCTCCCCTTCTTCATTCTGTGACTGTACTGTATTGTTGAGTGAACATCCTCCCCTTTCTTCATTCTGTGACTGTACTGTATTGCTGAGTGAACATCCTCCCCTTTCTTCATTCTGTGACTGTACTGTATTGTTGAGTGAACATCCTCCCCTTCTTTCATTCTGTGACTGTACTGTATTGTTGAGTGAACATCCTCCCCTTTCTTCATTCTGTGACTGTACTGTATTGTTGAGTGAACATCCTCCCCTTTCTTCATTCTGTGACTGTACTGTATTGTTGAGTGAACATCCTCCCTTCATTCTGTGACTTTTCTGTGTTATTGAGTGAAGATCCTCCCCTTTCTACATTCTGTGACTACTGTCTTGTTGAGTGAACATCCTCCCCTTTCTTCATTCTGTGACTGTACTGTATTGTTGAGTGAACATCCTCCCCTTTCTTCATTCTATGACTGTGTACTGTATTGTGAGGAGTGAACATCCCCCCCTTTCTTCATTCTGTGACTGTACTGTATTGTTGAGTGTGAACATCCTCCCCTTTCTTCATTCCGTGACTTCTGTCTTATTGAGTGAACATCCCCCCCTTTCTTCATTCTGTGACTGTACTGTATTGTTGAGTGAACATCCTCCCCATTCTTCATTCTGTCACTGTACTGTATTGTTGAGTGAACATCCTCCCCTTTCTTCATTCTGTGACTTCTGTCTTATTGAGTGAACATCCTCCCCTTTCTTCATTCTGTGACTGTACTATCTTATTGAGTGAACATCTCTCACCTTTCTTTATTCTGTTACTGTACTGTCTCTTGAGTGAACATCCTCACCTTTCTTCATTCTGTGACTGTACTGTGTTATTGAGTGAACATCCCCACCTTTCTTCATTTTCTGACTTACTGTGTTATGAGAGTGAACATCCTCCCCTTTCTTCATTCTGTTGATGACGTCTAGGTGCTATTTTGTGGACCAAAGAAGGGAAATGATAGTGGTCTGAGAGTGTCCGCCCATGCCTCTCTGGTCAGCCGTGTCAGCGGACACTACGGCAAACGCCAGCTGCGTCTGGGTCACGTTAGTCCAGGGAGAGGATGAAGTAGGTGTGGTGTGGTCTCCCTGAAGCCGATTGACCGAGATTGAGGGGGACGCCGTCTGCTAGTGTGTGCAAATTACAGGCAGGAATCGTGTGACTGTCACCTGGGTTCCTCGACAACCACATCAATGGTGGTAGCGGGGCTGGGTTTTGTATATGTGTGATTAATGACAGTCATTTAGCGTCAGCTAACCTCTGCACACTCACGTGGGTGTATTTGGAGTTTGTCTGAAAGTACAAGAAGTGGTTAAAAAGAGGGAAGGAGGTATGTCTGAGAGAACATGAAGTGGTTAAAGGAGGGGAGGAGGTCCCAAAAGTCACTAGAAGTGTGAGATTCTTGCCGTTCAGAACACTAAAAAGTTTCCGAAAGCTATGAAAGGTTCCTGCACTTCAGGGGTATGAAAGAATTTTGCAGTTCAGGAGAGTTCTTACTTCGCAGAAGTCAGAAATGTTCTGACGGTTTCAGAAATCGAAGAACTTCTACCAGTTCAGAGGTCTGTAAACGTTCTAATTGTTCATAGGTCTATACAGTTCTATCAGTTTGGAAGCCTAAAGCATCTTACCCAATTCAGAAGTCTAAAACTTTCAAGCTGTTGAGAAATGTAAAACGTTACAACAACCGAGAAATCTAGAAGGTTCTAGCAGTTCGGAAGTCTGAATATCCTAACATTTCAGAAGTCTAAAATGTGTGAACAGTTTTGAAGTTGAAAAGGTTCAAACAGTTCAGAGGTCAGAAAGGTTCTAACAGTTTGAGAGTCTCATAAGGTTCTACCAATCCAGAAGTCAGGTTCGGTACAGGGGGGTATTCTTTTCCTTGGAGTTAACATTGGTTCTGATTTCAGTTTCCGAAAATTCATACGGCTGAGACTATAAATTATATATGCACACGCGTAAAATTCATTCACCAACTTTTCGGAAGAGAAGGCCGATGAGGGAAGAAACCTGAATGCCAGACATCGACTGAATGACGCGGGAAACGGCTGAACGTAGCGCCAGCAGGCAGCTCTGCAGTCGGCTCTACCCAGGTAGGCAGCCTGTCATGTAAACGAGAACATGGACTGGAAAGTGCATAGTTTGGTCTCTAACCGGGGACAGGCACTATAGAACTACTACTACTACTACTGTTACTACTGCTGCTGCTGCTGCTGCTGCAACTACAACTACTGCTACTACTGCTACTACTACTACTACTACTACTACTACTACTACTACTACTACTACTACTACTACCAGCCGATGAAGTTACTGCTGTATGATAGTCATGGTTTCTTTTTGTAACTAAATACAAGAACCAACCTCCGTTCCAGTCTCCTGTCGCCGTTCTCAGTTGTCTTCATCCTGTTTTGTGCTTTTTTTTAGGGGGGGGGGGGGAGGGGCGATGAAAGAGAGAGAGAGAGAGAGAGAGAGAGAGGAGAGAGAGAGAGAGAGAGAGAGGAGGAGAACAGGACTTACATTGTGAAGCTAAACGAATTGAGGTTCAAAAGATGCATTGCCCATTCCGCAGTTTCAGTTTACGCTGAAACCCATTATAATTGTGCGTGGGCCTCATCAGTCTAGAAACAAGATGACATACGTAGGATCTCGGGGGGAAGGGAGGGGAGCGGGAAGAGGAAAGCAGGGGGAGAGAAACGAAGGTGTGGATCTTGTATTTCGTGAGTTCCGTGAGCATAAGTCATAATGCTGTGATGACAGTTATAGTGGATTCCTAATGCTATGATGACAGTTAGAGTGGATTCCTAATGCTACGATGACAGTTATAGTGGATTCCTAATGCTACGATGACAGTTATAGTGGATTCCTAATGCTATGATGACAGTTATAGTGGATTCCCAATGCTACGATGACAGTTATAGTGGATTCCTAATGCTATGATGACAGTTATAGTGGATTCCCAATGCTATGATGACAGCTATAGTGGATTCCCAATGCTATGATGACAGTTATAGTGGATTCCCAATGCTATGATGACAGCTATAGTGGATTCCTAATGCTATGATGACAGTTATAGTGGATTCCCAATGCTATGATGACAGAGTGGATTCCTAATGCTGTGATGACAGAGTGGATTCATAATGCTATGATGACAGTTAGAGTGGATTCATAATGCTATGATGACAGTTAGAGTGGATTCTGCTAGAAGGGCAGTGCGGCAGCCTACCATTCTTCCATGGACCTGTAGATGTTTTGGAGTTTCCCGTGGGGGAAAACAAAACTGAATTTGGGGGTGGGTGGGTAGAGTGTATGGGACATAGAAGGCATAGCTAGAAGCTGCTGTCACCTCTGTTGAAAAAAGGACACAACAAAATCACATCATCATCATCATCATCATCATCATCATCATTACCATCTTCTTCTTCATTTTGAAGTCAAAATGTTCTGTCAGTCACTGTCAGCCTTGTTCATCCACAACAACAACAAACAACACAAAATGACGACCCCCTAATGCCATTCGTCACTGGAGCCATGAACTTCAAAGAAGTTTCTGTTCAAGTACATTATGTCGAAGGCTCCCTCTTGGGGAGACGCTTTGATGGGAATATTACTGACCTCACAGTGGTAGCGTTTTGTTGTGGTGGTGTCGTCATCGAATACAGTCTCAGACTGCAGGGGGCTCTAGGGAGAGCGCAGACTTCTGCTGAACTGGAATGGATTCTCAGTCTGCGCTTTCGAGTCTCCTTATGAATGGAAAGGAAATGATCTTTCCTCCAGGGTAAGCTGCAATAAGTATGGACTGGAAGAGTTACTTGCCATGCACCTTTTGTTGATAGGATGTAGAAAAGTTCGAAATGTCAACGTTCGTGTCATTAAAAAGTTTACACATTCCATTAAAAACATTTTACATCGTATGCAAAAATTCACATATTCCGTAAAAAAAAAACATATTACATCATACACAGTCATGAACTTATAACAGTAACAGTGTCACATTTAGCTGGAAACTTCAAATCTCACTGAACATATCAAGCATCTGCTCCAAAATTCAAAAGGGTTCATCATCAAGCTCCACTTCATATTTCCATCACGTGTAATTTAAATGGACCCGGTCATTTCTGAGTAATCTTACCAACAAACGAGCGATCTAAGAAACGCCAGTTCCCACAAACTCCAAACTCCTTGGCCAGGAGTAAAACGAAAACGGTGGTCACTGTCTCGGGAGTATTCATATTCCATGGCCTGTGAATGTGGAGTATTCATATTCCATGGCCTGTGAACGTGGAGTATTCATATTCCATGGCCTGTGAACGTGGAGTATTCATATTCCAGGGCCTGTGAACGTCGAGTATTCATATTCCATGCCTGTGAACGTGGGGTATTCATATTCCATGGCCTGTGAACGTGGAGTATTCATATTCCATGGCCTGTGAACGTGGAGTATTCATATTCCATGGCCTGTGAACGTGGAGTATTCATATTCCATGGCCTGTGAACGTGGAGTATTCATATTCCAGGGCCTGTGAACGTGGAGTATTCATATTCCAGGGCCTGTGAACGTGGAAACGTGAAGCTGCAAAGAGGGTGGGAAGGAACGGGGGCGGGGCGGGGCGGGGGCAGGTGGGGGGGAAGGGGGCGAAAGTGATGGAGTGAGGTTGCAGCGGTTTTTCTTGCCTTCTTTCTTACCCACTCCACCTCCTCCGCGCTGTCAGTTGTCGCTGACATGTCGGCTGCGTCTGGGGGACGGTGGTCCAGGGCCGGACCTGAAGGCGTGCGGTCGTGGTACCTCAGTGAGTGAGATGGAAAATGCGGGTTTGAAACTTGTTGCTGTTAGAAACATGGGATGGATGGCGCGACTGTCGTGTAGATCACCAGAACAGAACCTAAAGGAAGTTACTCTGTTGCGGGTAGTAGAGATGTAGAAAAATGGTAGAAAAAAGTAGAAAATGGGTAATGTGACAAAAAAATCATTGTTTATTTGCTGTGAATGTGTGCGGCCACAAATTAATTTCTTAATTTCTCAAATTGAGATAATAAAGTTTACTTGACTTGACTTGACTTGACTTTTGACTTGACTTGACTTGATGTTGATTGCGATGGATGGTGTTCTTGGGGACAGATGTGGGAAGGGAGGACTGCATTGTTTCTTGAACAACCGAAATAAATTGTGCTTGTGTGTATACCTTTTTTTTCTCTTAAGTCACAAACACTCTGTCTCATACACATAGACACGTATACACATGCACGTGCTTGTGCAAGCACTGGATACATGCACGCACGCACACACACACACACACACACACACACACACACACACACACACACACACACACACACACACACGTGCGCGCGCGCGCGTGCAGTGCATGCACAACCTATCAGTGCTGCACACTTTCCAGAGACTAGTTTGATGTGGTCCGCGACCTTTTTTTTTTTTTTTTTTTTTTTTTTTTTTTTTTTTTCAAGCAAGATTCTTTGTCCTCGCTCCATCCCTTTTCCTCATTAAGTTCAGCAGCTTATCATCACGGTCCAAGCAGCTGTCATGGATTTTTCTAAAAATCCCCCACCTTTGACAGAAAGGAGTGGGGGAGGGAAGGGGAGGGGGTGAGGCGCCAAGGTTAGTGGCTAGAAATCTGAATGTGGTGGCAGTGCTTTTAGCCGTATTGTCCACTACATGTTGACTCACGGAAAAGCTTTCCATTTCATGCGAGCCATGCGTTGGACAAAGTAAAGGGCAAATAATTCTATAGAAGTTTCTTGTAGATTCAGAATACGGTATAGAACCTAAGTGAAAGCCATAGAAGTGTTGTTCGTGCAACAAAAAGATTGTTCGCCTATAACGAAGATGAGATAAGTGCGGACACACTGTTCAATAAAAGAACGTTTCCTTTTTGTGTACTTCTTGTACGCTATCTTTTTGATTGGTTGCAGCTTGTGTGTGTGCGAGAGAGAGAGAGAGAGAGAGAGAGAGAGAGAGAGAGAGAGAGAGAGGAGAGAGAGAGAATAAAAAAACAGACGGACAGAGAGAGGGAAAAGAAGAAGGGAGAACTGATACCCCAATGCTGTTCCAGATCTAGGCTCTTTAGCATGACAATGAACTTTTCAGATACGACTATGAGCACATAAACTGTCAAAAGTCCTAATCTTGCAATTTGTCAAAGGTAACTTATTTGTATAGCAGCTTACTTTGTGCGATTTCAAGGAAACCCTGAACTGCGCACACAAATAAAAACAAATCTTGTGGGTTTTTTTTTTTTCAATAATATTCAAACAAAACTTCTGGCATTTCTTTCCTATGTCACAGACCCCTATCGCATGTGATGGTGACAAGTAACTACAGACTTTGACCTACAGTTATGAGCGAAAGAGTCAAATTTGGCATTATCATCCAACTTTTGGACAATGCTTTTCAGTTCATGACGAATGTGAATCTGCCAGGGTCGTCTTCATATAGCTTGCTATCCACTCATCGATGTTAAAAATGCAGAACAAACTATGAAAATATGTGAAATGTGAAAAAAACAGAAGTGTATGTGTGTGTGTTTGTGTGCATGTGTGTGTGTGTGCGTGGGGGGGGGGGGGGGGGGGGGGGGGGGGGGGGGGGGGGGGGGGGGCACACGCTGGTCTTCATATTTTCCTGAAAAATGTAGTAACAAATGAGATTAACTCTGCCGTCTGCTCAGCGAAATAGATTTGACTTGTTGGTACTGTGCTTGCCATCTTTCCCTTTCACGTGTCCTTCTACTTGAGGGAAATGAAGGGGGCAGGGGCGGGGGAAGACGGGTAGGGGAAGGTGGCGGTGTCTGGACATATGGCCGGAAGGTCAGAAACCTAGCGGTGGCCTTTTAGTGACGCCGCACGTGAAAGCAACACCAATGACGTTTGTAGTGCCAGCCTGCGAAGAGAGCACGTGCCTCGGGTATGATTGTGACTGTGGACTTGCTTTCCATGTCTTGAGAGGGAAGGGAGGAGGTATGGATGGCGCGATCCTGTCGCTTTGGTTCCAGTCGCCTCTAAGTGATGAAGTTGTGTGGTTGTGATGATGGTGAAACTTTTGTTTTGTGTTTGTTTGTTCAGTTTCATCGAATGTCGTCTTGTTGTGTTCTGACGACCTCTCTGTTTGGTTCAGGGTGTCTGGGGGAAGGTGGGGATGCACTGAATGCAAACCGTGCTTCCTGTTTGTTCGTTGCCTTGTTTTGATGAAAGGTGTGTGACACTCGGATTTTTTTTCTTTTTCTTTTTTCTTTTTTTTTTTTTTTTTTTTTTTTTGTGTGCAAGAAACGAAAAGTTGGTTGTATTCAGGTTGTATGTCCACACCCACCCATAAATGGTGGCATTACAAGACAAGGATAATCATCACTACACTGGCACCACCAGAATGAGAACACGCCACAGTGGACAGTGAGCATAAGAGAGGAGAAGAAACAAACAGGTCTTCTGTACATGTGATCAGCCATCCACTGTTCTGTGTGCCAGCAAGAAATGACCTCATGTCGTCCAGATGGAAGACGTTGAGGGACAGGGTGTGTGGTGAGGGTGGGGCAGGGGGGTGGAAAGAGAGGGACCTGAT
>JADBJO010018522.1:0-10000 GCA_016801955.1 Conus betulinus | reverse complement strand
TCAGTTCGCGATGAACTTGAATCTGAGATGGCTGCCTTAATACAGTGTTCAAAATGCAATACATCCACGAAAAGTAGAAAATATGTGAAATTTGAAAAAGGGTTGAAGCCTGATGTGTGTGTGTGTGTGTGTGTGTGTGTGTGTGTGTGTGTGTGTGTGTGTGTGTGTGTGTGTGCTGGTCCTCACCTTTTCTTTAAGAAGTGTAATCAGAAAGATGATCAACGTTGCAATTTCCTTTGTGTGAAACAGACCGTGCTTGTTGCTGCTGGTATATGCCACCTTTTTCCATTCACTCGTCCAGAGTCTATGGGGGACGAGGGAGGAGATGGGTATGGGGAAAGTGGTGGCGACAGGTTTAACGGCCGAAAGGTCAGAGCAAGTGTGGTGGGGGCTATTGGTGACGCCGCACGTGTGAAAGCGATACCAATTAACGTTAGGGTCGTGCCGGTCTGGGAAGCGAGCACGTGCCTGGAGTCTGCCTTAAGCCGGTTAGATCGAGATCGTAGGCTGGCGTCTCGTGTTCTTAGGAGGGAAGGGAGGTATGGATCGTGTGAGTGATGAAGCTGTGTGGTTGTAATCATGGTGAAACTTTTTTTTTTCTGGCTCATTTTAAAGGAACGTTTCTGCTGTCGTCATGCCTCCTGGCTCTTAACATTTCAGGCTGTTGAGGGGAAGATGGGAGTGTGCAGAATACCAGCGTGCTTTCTGCTTGTTCGTTGCCTTGTTGTTTGAATGTTCGGCGTATAATAATTCATTTTGTTCGTTTTGTTGTTGTTGTTTTGTTTGAAGAGGAACGAGAAGTATAGTAAATTCATATTTTTCACATCCACAGCCATAACAGGCGGTATGACGAGACAGGGATAATCGTACTACACTGACACCACCAGCACAAGAAATCCATGGTCAGCAAGCACGGAAGGAGAAGACACAGCAGGTGTTGTTTTTACATGATCAGCCATTCGCTGTTCTGCATCCCAGCAAGAAATGACCTCATTTCCTCTAGACGGAAGACGTTGAGGGACAGGGTATGGTGAGGGTGGTCAGGGTGGTCAGGGGGTGTGGAAAGGGAGGAACTGACCTCCATTGCTTCCCTCCTCAAGGCCGTCATTTCCTGTCACAATGAACCCACCTCCCCTTTCCCTTCCATCTCTCCCCTCTCCTCCATCTCTTTTTCTTTTTATCAAAACGTATGCCCCCCCTTCCCTCAGCTTTGAGGTCTGGTCCATTGAGTTCCCTGAAGAAAGGGACGATTGCGCCCAGTGACCGTCCCCCCCCCCCCCCTCCCCTCTCTCTCCTCAGTCAGTAAGTTGTTCCTGGGTGAATGTCGATCTGGTCGTCTGGTCCAAACAGCTGAACAGAGGCATCACTCTCTATCAGTATGTCTCTGTCTGCCTGCCTGCCTGCCTGCCTGCCTGCCTGCCTGTCTGTCTGTCTGTCAGCGTCTCTGGCACTCTACGTCTCCTCCCTGCATTCCTCTCTCCATTGAAACAAGCCAGTTTGTTTGTTCTTGGTTCTCTTCCATTCCCTCGCTTCCTGTCTCTAGAGATTGACCAGTGCACGTGAACTTTGGTCTTTTTGAATTGCAGTGTTTTGTTGGCGTTGTTAGAGCTAATGACACAGCAGTGAGGCGTGGAAGAAGGCTGAAGAGGGGGAGAGACAGGGTGTGGGGTGGGATGGGAGATGGTCAGCATAGGGCTGATATTGAAGGTTAATTTCTTCTTTTCACATATGATGATGAATGGAGTTGAATTGCTGAGGGTGAGGGAGGCGGGGGGGGGGGGGGGGTGCGCAGGGAATGCCTGGCAATGGAGAAAAAAATGGAGAAAAGTAAGCGAGCAAGAAAGCGATGGAGAGAGAGAGAGAGAGAGAGAGAGAGAGAGAGAGAGAGAGAGAGAGAGAGAGAGAGAGAGAGTAATAAGACCCAAGAGAGCACAATGGAATGCCCACTTGGTATCTTTATGTCTCCAACAGCATCACTGTGGCTACCAAGGTAAGCTCTAGCCAAGAACCTGCACGATACAGCTGGAGCTGTCTTCCATCACACTGACCACTAACGGAAAACTGATGATGAATTGTGAAGAGTGAGATGTTTGGCAGTGCTCCCAGTTCAACATCAGCAGTGACTGATTCGCACTGAAAGCTTCACCAGCAGCGCCTGGGTCACGGCACCGGAGACCTGTGCAACATCCCTGACGGTCAGTCCGTGGGGAAAGCATCGGCATCAGGTTTTCTTTCCTCCGGAGACGCCCATTCAGGTTCGTTCAGGAGGGTCATAATGCCCGCCTCTACCACCTCACAGAGATGACCTTTTAATAATAATAATGATAATAATAATGAATACTTATATAGCGCCTATTCTCGGCTAGAGACCAAGCTCTAAGCGCTTTACAATCCACACTCGTTTACCAACGGGCTGCCTACCTGGGTAGTGCCGACTGAAGAGCTGCCAGCTGGCGCTTCATTCAGTCGTTTCCCGTGACATCCAGTCAGTATCGTTCAATATCGTTCACTCAATTTTCTTACTTCCTTCATTCTTTCCATATCTCACGCAGGGTGCATGCCATGTGTAACGTGTCATCCATACCAACGGCCAAACTGGCCTACTCTTCCGAAAGATGGGTGATGGGATTTTACGTGTGTGCAAGATGTTATGCGTGCGTTCACACACGGAACCTCGGTTTATAGTCTCATTCGAAGGACTGTAAGGGAAATGGAGTCAGAGCCAATGTTAACTCCGAGGGAAAAATCCCCCCGTACCGAAACGGCCCGGCGGAGATTCGAACCCGCTAACCCAGGATCACCAAGATTACGAGTACGGCGCTCTACCAACTGAGCTATTCCGGCTCCCACCGGAGAGTTGATGGAAGGAACCTATCTAATATTGGACTGATCCCATCGGAATGACAGTACAAACATGGAGGAAGCTATAATGCCTGTTCTAGTGTCGATTACCTGGGGTATTGAAACTACAGCTGTATGAATGCAGACCAAAGAGGCAATCAATTGAACCCTTGACCTCAAATGCAAATCAAACAGGCAATCGGCTAAGTAGCAAAGTACTGTCGCGTCAGTTTGATAATAAACGTAATGTGTCAGCAAGATTCGATACTGAGGCCACACTTCAAATGGGATATTGTGCCATAAATTGATCACTCAAGAAGAAGAAATAACACGTTATAGTTGTATTTTCTCTTTGCTTTCCTTTTGTTTAAAGCAACATAGTCAATTTACTCCGTTACATACCGAGGAGCGAGATCATGTCTTCAGCAATGATGAGATCATAAGTGATGAGAAGTGTTTTGTAAACTAAAGTAGAGCTTGGAAATGCTAGGATTTTAGAACATCTGGCATTCAAACGGTTAAGGTATCACAAACAAACGGAATAGAAATACCGGAGAGTTTGCCCATTTGTTTTTGTTTTTGATAACCTCAGATAATCGGCATTATTTCTTGATATGCAACAAAGATGTAGTGATACATTTGGGTTTTTGTGGAAAGAAGCTCAGAAGAATTGAATCACAGAAGGTGCTTATCTGTCTGGATTTGAACTTACGCCTTTAAGATTGCCAGAGGACCTGAGGCCAAGTCACCTTATGGTGGACGTCTTAGCTGCTTTGCTATCAGACACCTTTAGTAAGTCTGGGAATTGTAAGTCTTGCGAAGTTCACTTTCGTTCTTCCTCGACTAGATCCAGCTGACACTCTGGCATTCACACGAATACAAGGACTTATGTTCCGCTTCACGGGTAGCTCTGTTCAATTTCCAGAGTCTACGCTGTGGGGAAACAGGGAAAGTTGGTGCAGAAAGGATATTGCGGGGAACTGTAAGTTCCAGAGGTCTGTCAGTGCTCTTTGTTGTCTGCCCAACAGTGTAACCTTTAATTAAAACACCGGCTGCGTCTGGGTCACGTCAGTTCAGGATCAAAGCGAATTACGTCTGGTCTAGTCTTCCTCAAGTGATTAACTGTGATTGAAGATGCAGTCTGGCATTGCCTACGATGGGAGGTAGGGGAGAACGGAGCGCGTCACACGGATTTCTCACACGTCAAACAGGCGAACGATCTGAAATGGCAGCGATTGTCCTCTCTGTGTGCATCTCACTTCATCCGACTGTCTTCCAATCTTTTGGCTGCTGAGGACGTTCTGGAACTGACTTTGGAAACATGAAGTAAGACAAAAGGGGAAGTAAGGAGAGGGGATAGAGATGAATTGCTTGAAGTGTGGAACTTCTGGCAGTAGCTGAAAACCCATTTGGTGCTAGAGAAAAAGTGACATCATTTACCCATTGATTCGTGACCTCAATTGTTACTGTAGTGACGTTGATGGGTGGGCGTGTGGTCGGTATTCCGATCTCCGAAGCAGCTGTCTTGGGCCTTGTCCACTATCCAGGACATGTTGTGGGTAACAAACATGAGGAGGAGGGATGCATGGAGGAAAGATCGGGGAGGGAAATGATTGTCGTTCCAGAGGTCTGCAGCTGCTGTCCACCGCTCATCTCAGCAGTGTCAGTGTACTCGTCAGTTAACGCCAGCTGCACGTACGTCACGTCATCCGGGGAGAGATGACAGTGTTTGTGATCCACACGTCCTCTTGACTGTCGTCAGGAATGGGATGCAATGGAGGGGATGATGTCAGGAATGGGATGCAATTTAGGGGATGATGTCAGGAATGGGATGCAATGGAGGGGGTGATGTTGGAATGGGATGAAATGGGGGGATGATGTCAGGAATGGGATGCAATGGAGGGGATGTCAGGAATGGGATGCAATGGAGGGGATGATGTCAGGAATGGGATGCAATGTAGGGGATGATGTCAGGAATGGGATGCAGTGTGGGGGATGATGTCAGGAATGGGATGCAATGGAGGGGATGATGTCAGGAATGGGATGCAATGGAGGGGATGATGTCAGGAATGGAATGCAATGGAGGGGATGATGTCAGGAATGGGATGCAGGAATGGGAATAGAGGGGTGTGATGGGTCAGGAATTGGGATGCAATGCAGTGAGGAGAAGATGGTGTCAGGAATGGGATGCAATGGAGGGGATGTCAGGAATGGGATGTAACGTAGGGGGGGGGGTGTGTCAGGAATGGGATGCAATGTAGGGGTGATGTCAGGAATGGGACGCAATGGAGGGGATGATGTCAGGAATGGGATGCAATGTAGGGGATGATGTCAGGAATGGGCATGTAGCAACGTCAGGGATGATGTCAGGGGGGTGGAATGGGATGCAATGGAGGGGATGATGTCAGGATGGGATGCAATGTAGGACAATGTCAGGAATTTTTTTTTAATCTAGGGGATGATGTCAGTTTTTTAACTATAAAGGGGATTTTAGATACCCAGGCATCAAAAACGACTTTTTGACATACGTCAGGAATGGGATGAATGTAGCAGTTACGTCAGGAAAAAAACTATCGAGGGGAAGATGTGAATGTTGACTTATAGCGAGAAACGAACTTTTTGGATAATTAGGTTCGATTTTGTGTTGAGGAATCTGTAATACACTTGAACAAAGCAAATTCAACGATAACGCTATCGCCCCAAAAACGACCGTCTGTAAATGGAACAATTTGTTCCAGAAAAAAAAAAACTACTGCTGTGGCACTTGATGCGCTGCTCACAATTTTTGGATTTTCCACATCTGTGCCCAGGAATGGATCTCTTGAACAAAGGATCACCACAATTGGCGCCCCAATGCCGTCTGGATCTGGAACAATTTGTGTCTTAAAACTACTGCTGTGGCACTTGATGCGCTGCTCACAGTTTTTTTTCCCACATCTGCCCTGGGATCTCTTTCTGTCAGGATCACCAGTATTGGCGAGAGATGCCCTGGATCTCTTTCTGTCAGGATCACCACTATTGGCGAGTTATGCCCTGGATCTCTTTCTGTCAGGATCACCAGTATTGACGAGTTATGCCCTGGATCTGTTTCTGTCAGGATCACCAGTATTGGCGAGATATGCCCTGGCTCTCTTTCTGTCAGGATCACCAGTATTGGCGACTTATGCCCTGGCTCTCTTTCTGTCAGGATCACCAGTATTGGCGACTTATGCCCTGGATCTGTTTCTGTCAGGATCACCAGTATTGACGTGTTATGCCCTGGATCTCTTTCTGTCAGGATCACCATTATTGACGAGTTTTACGGGGGTCTCGCATTGTACGGACTTGACGGCGCCGTCTGGAGAAAGAGAGCTCACTCTAGCTGGTTCTGCAACTAAGCATTGACGGTCGTCATCATGGCGCTTAGTAGGTTGAATCAGCACAGGCACCCCTGAACACCCACCCTCAGTGACTGGTCAAGCCGTGGAGCAGTTCCTCTGGTGGGGTAGCTTCATGACAACGTGACACTGATCGCTTCCTCTGTGGACTGCGGGACAAGGCAGGCCCGTGCGCTGTGGACAGGGGGACCAGAGGGAGCAGCGTGGCTCCAGTGCTCCAATGCCGCTGAAGGGGCGCACAGAAGATGAGCCTGAAATGAAAACAAAAACCGTGGTCAGCCTCGTGGGAGGAGTAGTCGGCTCCCTGGACCCTGTGCTGGAGGAAAAGTGAAGCGGGGAAGGAGGGAAGGGAGGGGGGTGGCAGAGGGTAAACGGACGGAAGTTCCAGCCGTTCAGCTAGTCTTCTCTGTTGCGTGTTTCACGCCTTCGGCAAGTTCAATTGACGCTGACAGATTGGCTGTGTCTGGGTCGCGTTGCTCCAGCATCAGGTTAAAAAGTGCGTACGGGTCTGGTGTTGTGACTGAGATGGAGAAAGCTGTCTGAAACTTGCTGCTGTTGGGAGCAGGGGGGTGGATTGCGTGGCTGTCACAAGGACCACTTCAAAGTATTGGAAATGATATTGCTGTCATGGGGGTAGTGGTGGTTGTGTTGATTTGTGTGGTAGTAAAGTATGGAAAGAGAGGACACTGAATTCTGCGCATGCACACACACACACACACACACACACACACACACCACACACACACACACACACACACATACACACACACACACACACACACACACACACACACACACACAGACGCACACGCACACACGCACGCACGCACACTCGCATGCACACACGCACACGCACGCGCACGCATGCAAGCGCGCGTGCACACGCATGCATGCACAACCACACGCTCGCACACACGCAGGCACGCGCGCGCACATACACACACACACACACACACACACACACACACACACACACACACACACACCAGACACACATATTCATAAACACAAACATGCGCACGAGCGCGCGCGCAAACACACACACACGCGCACACACACACACACACACACACACACACACACACACACACACACACACACACACACACACACACACACACACACAGACACCACCACCTTTCAGCGCTGTCATTCTTCCCAGAGGCTGGGTTGATGTGGACACCACACCTTGTTCATTTGTCTGTGAGTTTTCTCCAGACATAGGGTCCGCTGAATTTACCAGCCCGTCCTCCTCCGTCCTCCTCCTTTCAACTGGATCTTCTTCTTCTTCTTCTTCTTCTTCTTCTTCTTCTTCTTCTGCGTACGCAGGCTGATACTCCTGCGGACTCTCCCCATATGGACAGACAAGTATTAATCCCATCTACCCAACAAAGGGAGTGGAGTTTTGTGTGTATGACCGTTTTTTTTTAAAATCCCGCCATTAAGGCAGCTATACTCCATCTTCGGGGAAAGTACATGCTATGTGTAACGTGTCGTCCATACCAGCGGCCAAACTGGCCTTCTCTTCCGAAACTTGGTGATGGGATTTTACGTGTGTGCAAGATGTTACGCGTGCGTTCACACACGGACGGAACTTCGGTTTATAGTCTCATTCGAAAGACTGTATTGGAAATGGAGTCAGAACTAATGCTAACTCCAAGGGAAAAATCCCCCTGTACCGAAACGGCCCAGCGGAGATTCGAACCCGCAACCCTTGGATTACGAGTCCGGCGCTCTACCAACTGAGCTATTCCGGCCCCACTGGATGTTGTGACAATTCCAGCTTGGAGAAACAGTCTTGGAGTGGGGGGAAGGGCAGAGAGAGGGCGTGGAGGTAGTCACTAGGAGTCTCAGAGTTACAACAGTGCTTTCAGCCGTACCGTCAGCCACATGTTGACTCACAAGAAAGCAGCAGCATGTAGGTAGGTGTGTGTGTGTGTGTGTGTGTGTGTGTGTGTGTGTGTGTGTGTGTGTGTGTGTGTGTGTGTGTGTGTGTGTAAGTTTGCACATCAAACCCACAAGCAGGCAAACAGGCAGAGTGTTTGGAATCTGGCGTGGCTGAAATTCAGAACCTAGTCTGGAAGCTGAAGGATTGGAAGGCCAGGACAGCGCTGCAATACTCTTCAGAAACTTTTCCTTTCACCCATGCCTGAAGTCAGATATGTTTGAACGCGCTGGTCAGTCGACAGCTTCCTCTTCGTAAGTTTTTATTTTCATTTGAAGATAAGTTTGAAAAAAAAAATATGAGACCGTTTCAGCGAATTGATATCCACTCCATTGACGCCTGTCAGGGCGCGGTGGCAAGATGCCGAACTTTACAGACTCGGTAGTGCACGGACACACTGTCGAAACCTTCACACGCTGGAGCCAGTCGAACAGCTACAAATGTTTGTATTGTTGTGCTTTAGAAAACTTGGTTGAAGAAGTTGTTCTCTTTTCTTTTTTTTTCCTAAAACGTCCTTGCAGGGATTGGTTTTGATGGAGTGACAACCTTGCCACGGTCCCTTGCTGCGGACAGGGCTGTAAAGAACGTTAATTCAGTTGAATTATTTTAGAAACAGGAACTGTATTAAAATGAAAGAGAACTTGCACTGTGAAAAAAAAAAAACTGTATTCCGAAAAAGAGAAAAGTTACGTTTTCTTTATGGCAATTAGAAACTAAAAACTAAGGAGCAAAGAGTGAAATTCAGCACAATAATGCAATTCAGTTTATCGAAACTCTGCTTTTCACCTCGTTGTGTGTGTATGTTGGAGGGGGGAGGGGTGGGGAGAGAGAAAGCGAGAGGATAGGGGTCAGGAGAGAGTGAAGTGATACATGAAGTTGGAGAGGTTGAGCAGCGCTCTTTACGGCCCCCTCCAGCGGTGGTAGTTCACACCAAGCCATCAGCGGCGTCTGGGGTCACCTCGGTCCACAGTCAGAACGCACAGACGTGGGCCAGTCTTCCTCCAGTTGATTAACGGGAGATGGAGAATGCTGTCTGGAACCGTCTGCAGCCAGAGGCAGGGAGATGGATCGTGTGAGTGTCACTTGGGTTCTTCCAGTAGGAAATGAAGTGCACAGACTGCAATGATGAGAGTTGCGCACCTTGTTTTTCATTCTCTTCCACCGACTGGACTCCTGCCTCGTGAATGCTGAGGAGACTGGGGAGGGGGGTGGGTGGGTCTGGAATCATCTCAGAGAAGGAGGACAGGAAAGGATGGGGGGGGGGGGGGGGGAGGGAGAGGGGTGAAAAGAGAAATGGGTGGAAATATTTTGGCGGTGGTTGTTATTGCACTATCCTGTGGATCTCGAAACATTTGTCTGTTGATTCTTGAAACCGCATACACTTCACAGGAATGATGATGACGGGTTCGGTGCGCATTCCAATCCAAAAGAAGGGCGAAGGGGTAAACAGACAGAAATATGGAAGATCGATGGCAGTTAACCTCATCGTCCCATGAGGAAGCAACGTGAAGCATCGTTTTTTACTCCGTTGGTGAAATCAAATGAACGTTACGGTGACGACGACGGTGGGTTTGGTTTATATTCCAGTGCCAGAAGACAAGTGTCCTGGTGCTATCCGTTTTCCTAGCGTGCCATTAGCTAACGCGAGGGGAGGCAGGGAGGAGGAAAGTGGAGAGAGAATGAGTGATGTTCCAGAGATCAACCCGATGCTGCCCGTGCGCGCACAACGGTGTCAGTTCACACAGGAAGGTCACGTCATTGGGAAAGCAGATTACCTTTTGTGTTACGTGAGCCGGCGTGCATCTATGTCTGTATGTTTTACATATAAATAGAGAGG
>JADBJO010018521.1:27500-32500 GCA_016801955.1 Conus betulinus | reverse complement strand
ATCTGCCAGTGCAAATACGGGAACATCCCGTTTCTATTGAAGTCTGTAAGATCTTCAGCGTAAAGATTGTACAAACAGGGGAGGACCTTGAGGTAATCCCATAGAAAGTCTCTGAGGAACAGATGTCCACTCTCCAAATTGTAGGATGACGGTTCGCTCCCGAAGGGCTACTGCTGTCCATCGTGTATCCTGCTGACTCCACAGTCAAGGAGTAGTTCCATAAGAAGCGAGAACTAGACTTTGTCGTATGCGTCTTCCGGGTCTCTTGCAACTGCCAGTGTTTCTTCTTTTCTTTAGAATCCTTTGTATTCTTCATAGGCAAAAGTGACCGCATGTCCCCATGTACGTTTGCCTGCTTGCAGCCTCCTTGATTTGATGGGAATATTTGTCAACTTTCAATGTCTTTTGCGAATTTTCTTACTACGACTCATTTCATGAGGTTTCCTACTATGTTTTGCATATTGAGTATTCGGTGGCTATTTAGCCAGCGATGATCTTTTTTTTTTTTCTGGTTTTGGTAAAGGTTTCAGGTAAATGTGTGTCCAGTCTTCTGGGACATAGCCTCTATCAAAACTGCACCAGTATAAACTGAAGAGTGGGCTCTGTCCTCTTCTGAGAGCTATTTGATGTCTGGATACCATGCTTTGTCTGGACCAGGAGCGCTATCCTTAGGGCATCCAGCTATTGCGTCATCCAATTCAGATGCTGTACTTTCATTATCAATGCCAGTTTGAGGAAGGTGTTGATTTAATTTGGTCAAATATTCCTTCTTTTCCTCCAGATTTCTTTGATCACTCTGGTCTACGAAACCTTTAAGTAGAGTCAACCCTTTCTCCGCATTTGCTTTGAGTTTTGTGGATCTATCGGCATCTAAGGTATCTGGGGGTGGTGTTTGTCATGCGTTTTTCCTTCCATGCGAATTTACAACTGTCAGAAATAAGTGATTGTTGTGTTATAGTTAAGTGACAGACAAAATTGATGCCATTTAGTTTATTTGGCTTCTTCAGCAACTCTTTCAAATTGTTGTGTGTGTGTGTGTGTGTGTGTGTGTGTGTGTGTGTGTGTGTGTGTGTGTTTCATTCATGTCTGTTTTAATACCTGGATCAGGCGAGGTTTTCTTTTATCTCTCTGCCAGTTCTTACGGCCTTGCGTTTCTCATTCCAAACCGTGTACGTGTCTGTATTCCACCAAAGGAGTTGACCGATGTGTTTGGTGCAGTATTTAGTATTTTCTACACCTCAACTCTCCTGTGATACTTTCTTCGTTCCTGTGATATTGAAAGGATCTTTTTGTTTCGCTCGTTTAACATTCTTTTGATAGTTTCTGTAAACTGAACACAACAGGGAAATGGCCACGTCCATAATGTAGAAGTGCATCCGTACTCATGCCTGCAGTAAATGTTGGTCCAATAGGTGTAAAGTCAATAATACTGTCAGTGACAAACACAGCGTGTAAGAAGAGGCGGTGGATCACCTGTGACACAAGCATGTGCGGGGTGTGTATGTCTGTGAGCAAGCGGGAAAGTATAGACGCTGGAGTGTGGGTGTGTTTGTGTGTTTATGTGTGCATGTCCTGGAACAGTGAGGAATAGAAATGTCTGGAATATGTCTTATCTTAATGATTTTTAATGATAAATCACCTCTCTCTCTCTCTCTCTCTCTCTCTCTCTCTCTCTCTCTCTCTCTCTCTCTCTCTCTCTCTCTCTCTCTCTCATACGTGCACACATTTATGTATATATATTATTATGAGTGGCTGAGTGCATGCTTTATTTGCACTACCAAAAAGGAGAAAGATTCAATTCCCATTTTGGTGTTACACGCATGTTTTATTGTTTGAAAGTAATTTTGATTTTCAGTGTCACGTTTGTAACTATAAACATGTATGTCTTAACTTTTAGGGCAGCGATCACAAATGTAATTTCTCTTGTAACGAGAGGTAATAAAGTTTTTCTGAATCTGGATCTGAATCTGAAGTGTCACCCTACCGCCATGTATGTTTTAGAGGTAATGTCAGTACACCGATAAGTACTTCTTCCAACGGCTCTTCCAGTGAAATTTCTCCAAGATTGGTACCATGCATATGCCAATCCACAATTGTGACCGTACAGTAAGATCTCCACAGTCACCAAATTCATTTTCTAGTTCCCAAAGAAATGTCTAAGCCGTTTTTTTGATGTGTGGGTACCTGGACGTATGTATGCATTGACGAGTACACAAGGCTTTTCTGATTACCATCAGGACTTTCCAGTCTTACACCCATTAGGTTACGTGTGTTGCTACAGCTTTTATCCAAGTCTATCCAGGACAGTTTGTTTTTCGAGTGTTTTTATGATCATAGCTAGCCCTCGTCCACCATGCTTTTGAAAGATTTTGAAGTCATCCAGATGTAACGGTTTGCTGGCAGAACTCCTAGCCTCTTGAAGACATCGAACATCAAAGTATTATGCTAGTTTTTTTTTCAATGATTGAGATCATCTTTCTTGCACTGCAGCAGTCCCAAGTACAAATCCAGGAATAGTTCTTTGATGGTCTTTCGGTTTATGTCCTGTCCCTACCTATCTTTCTTCTTCTCCCACCTCTCTTTCATGTTCGACTTGTCGCTCTCTTGCGTGGGAGCTGGAGGGCGATGCTACACTTATCTAAGGTCACCAACGAATTCGTGGCTGGGAGCCAGCAAGCCATGCCACCTCCATGGGGCGCAGTTGGTCAACGTGGAGACTTACCGAGAGTGGGATGACGTCAGTCAGCTGCTGCGGCTGACCAGCACTAAAAACATGTGGATTGCCCTGAGACCCTATCTGCTGCAACAGAAAGAACAGTCGACTTTCAACCCTATGTGAGAATCGTTTATTCGTTCGTTCATCAAATGTTCTTATTGCTGTTTCTGCCGCTGTCGTTTTGTTGTTGTTGTTGTTGTTGTTGCTGCTGCTGCTGTTGTTTTCTTCTTCTTCTTCTTCTTCTTCTTCTTCTTCTTCTTCTTCTTCTTCTCCTCTCCTCCTCCTCCTCCTCCTCCTCCTCCTCCTCCCTCTTCTCCTTCTTCCTCTTCCTCTCCTCCTCCTCCTTCTCCGCCTCCTCTCCTCCTCCTCCTCCTCCTCCTCCTCCTCCTCCTCCTCCTCCTCCTCCTCCTCCTTCTCCTCCTCTCCTCCTTCTTCTTCTCTCTTCTTCTTCTCCTCTTCTTCTTCTTCTTCTTCTTCTTCTTCTTCTTCTTCTTCTTCTTCTTCTTCTTCTTCTTCTCTCCCCCCCCCTCTTCTCTTCTCCCCCTGGTATCTTCTTCTTCTTCTTCTTCTTCTTCTTTCATTCTTTTCTTCTTCTCTTCTCTCTTCTTCCTTCTTCTTTCTCCCCCCCCCCCCCCTCTCTCTCCCACTCCATTCATCCCCCATCGTCTCTCTCTATCGCCCATTCCCTCTCTGTCTCCCTCCCCCCCCCCCTTTTCCCCCCCCCCCCCCCCCTATTTCTCTTCGTCCCTCCCTCCCTCTGTCCACCCTATCTTTCTCTCTCAGTCTTTTTTTTTTGCTCTGCCTCCCTCCCTCTCTTTTTCTTCCTCTCTCCCCTCCTTCCTCCACCCTCTCCTTCTCTCTCTCTCTCTCTCTCTCTCTCTCTCTCTCTCTCTCTCTCTCTCTCTCTCTCTCTCGCTCTCTCTCTCTCTCTCTCTCTGGCTTCTGTTATGTATGAGAAATCAAGGTGTAGGATGCAAAAGAGAGCTCAAACAAAGATTAATCGATTGCAGGTGGCACAGCTGAATTGTCATATGGATGGCAGTGACAGATTTATAAACTATAGGAAATTCAAGATATCTCATGCTCTGGACACATACTTACTTTCGGATTTCGACAGACTAACACGATATACACTAACAAGATTTAGATTTGGGTTTTCTAATTTATCAGTGCACAGGTCAAGATACAAAAGGGACAGCGTCATGAAAATGCCCATTGTGTAGATCTGCTACAGATGATGAGATTCACTTTGCTCTTTGTTGGCCTGCTTTTGATGATTTAAGACACAGTTTAATAGATCCAAAATATCATAATAATAATCCTAGTGATTTCAGATTATCATTCCTTTTAGCATCACGAAAGACAGAAGTCGTTAACAATCTTGCTGTATGTCTTTACAAAGCCTTTCAGAGAAGGAAAATAGCTATATCTTGAATTATCAAATTCGTTGTTGTATGAATGTGAATTTGTTTATTGGTCTATACATGTGCGAATGTAATGATTTTCTGTATTGGATTTCCATTATTTTCCTTTCTAAGTGGGTACATTGTTTTCAGTCTTGCATTCGACCTAGTTCTCATGCTTATAGTGGGATGACAGTGTCATTCATATCTGTATCTTATATTCATTTTTATTGTTCACACCCCTTCAAATGGGGCTTTGGCCTTTTTGAATAAAATTCTGTTCTGTTCTTCTCTCTCTCTCTCTCTCTCTCTCTCTCTCTCTCTCTCTCTCTCTCTCTCTCTCAGTGTTTTCGTATGTGTGTAGTGGTGTGTGTGTGTGTGTGGGGGGGGGGGGGGGGGAGGGGAGGGGGGAGGGGGGGGGAGGGGGGGAGGGGGAGGGGGGGGGGGCTCGCGCACGTGCCTTTCAGAGACTTCTCCATGAGGATACTAAAGGCTCTGTGTACACAACATGTAAATAATGCATAATATGTTAACATCAGTCGTTGGATACGACTGAACCAAAATAGATATCAGTCCATTTACGGTTCCATCATTGTCTGTTGATACCCATGCAGTCCTAGACATACTATGCAATATGGATATATGACCTGGAATCACTTCTGTTCTCTCGTTTCCAGAAATCCAGACCTGTCTATTTAACCCTGCCTGCATTTGTGAAACATTTTTTTTCTTCTTGTTTATCTTACCGTCCTAAGACTTGAATCATTGTTCCAGACATGATCCATGGTTATTTTATGCATATTTCTAGTAATCTCAGGCCAAACGTGATATCCTTTCTTTATCCGTGCATCTCTTCCACAGTAGTCATAGACTCATAGCTC
>JADBJO010018521.1:20000-22500 GCA_016801955.1 Conus betulinus | reverse complement strand
TAGCTGAATAAATAAACTAATTAATCAATTCAGAACAACAGCAACAGTGATGATAATATCTTTTTGCATTATGTGCTTGTTGTGCACATGAGTGTCAGAGAGAGAGAGAGAGAGAGAGAGAGAGAGAGAGAGAGAGAGAGAGAGAGAGAGAGAGAGAGAGAGAGAGAGAATCGCAAACGTTATCGTACACTTGTCTTCTCTGCCATATAAGCCTTTTTCATGCATACACTGAAACAGAGTGCACTTGAGAGAAATTTTCGCACCTTAATTATACTTTCTAAGAGCAATGCCCAGCAGTAATGTGATTCAAACGATATGAATATATGCACACATATCATAGATGCGTTTATCTGTCAACCAGTCCTCTCATTTCTCTCAAGTGCATTCTGTTTCAGTGTATGCATAAAAAAGGCTTATATGGCAGAGAAGACAAGTGTACGATAACGTTTGCGATTCTCTCTCTCTCTCTCTCTCTCTCTCTCTCTCTCTCTCTCTCTCTCTCTCTATCTATCTATCATTGCCAAAAAGGTACAAATCTACTTGGATTTGGGAGTCAGGATCTATAGCCTATTACTTACCCAAGGATAGACAGGCAATCTCTGAAAATGACTGTGCGCTTATCAAACAACACAGATACACCAGACCGCTAGTGTCTGAAAAACGGAGTCAGTGTGGAATATTCCAGCCACCCAGGGAAACCATAGCTACCCAGTACATAATGCATAACTACGCATGTTTTGGCCTGAGCACTTCGTCTGTGCTGTGCGAAACCCGTTCCTCCTTGCACTACCTTCGCCACCTTGACGTCAGCAGCAGTCTCGCGATGCCCGTGCCCAACAAGACCTCGACCCGGTTAATCCCCGTGTCTTTTGTGACGTGTTTGCAGCAGCACATCACTCACCAGATGCTGGCGTGCGATCCGGAGAGCTCGTGCTGGAACGTGGAAAGCCAGGAGGTGAGTGTGTGTCATGCATGACTGTCATTTTGTCGGTTTGTCGAAGAGGTTGTTTTTGTTATGCGCGAGTCCTTTTATTATGTGGTGTCCCTGAGACACAACAATCTTAGGATGGGTTTGTAACCATGCGGGGGTTCAGATTGTGCAGTTATGTGAGAAAGAGCACTATTAAAGGAAGTAAAACCAGCAGCAGCAGCAGCAACAACAACAACAGCAGCAGTAACAGCAGCAGCAGCAGTAATAACAATAACAACAAATACCAACACCATGTTTTCATAAGGGCCCTGGATCATGTGGGTAGATCAAAACGTTTACACAGATAATCAAGACACCCTGCTACCCCTAGTTGTAAATGAACTAAAATCGTGTTTATGAAAGGATGAATGAAATCGACTTAAGGTGGAGTGAGGGATGCTGGGGAGGGGCTCGATGGACAGGGGTATTACGTTGGGCAGTGACAGAATGAAAGATAAGGAAATGATGTCGAGAGGGTAGGTGTGGGATGGGGTGGGGTGGCCACCTACCTTTGCAAGGGGATTGGAAAAAAAGAGAAAGAAGAGAAAACGGGTTTCTCAAAAGGGGCATACGAGTGGAAAGAGAACATATGTACCAGGCCATGTACTTTACAATGTGTAGGTGTGCATCATAGCTGTGGTCCCTGAGAGATCCAAAGTCTTATTTCAGTTGACATGTGTGTGACAAACCTATTTTGTACCAATTCGTATTAATGTATGTTTTGATGGTTCAGGCAGCATATAAAGAAAACAAAATCTAACTCGTGTGTTGCCTGGCTATCCATGTTCGTATGGTGTGGGTTTGTGTAGGGAATAATCATTACACGCATCCAAACTTTTGAGAGTGAGAGTCAGACAGCAAAAACACGCACCGCACACCATTTGCAACAATGTGTTTGATCATTTGTGTCTTATTGGAAAGGCCCAATATGAGTTTGCTCCCAATCTCTAGGAGCCTTCGCAGTGTTGGCCTTGAGATCATTCGAATGTTTGTTTGGCTGGTGATGTTTCTCGTTCTTCACTTAAGTCTGAATGTACAGCAACTTCCTCTCTTGATGGCCAGATCTGAAAGATGGTCTATGGTATAGTTGCTTTGCTCTTGTTTGCTTAAGTGATCTTCAGATCTCTTTTCACATCAGATCGGCCAAGCTGTAATCCAGTTCTTCGTGTTGTCTTACCAGCCTGTGTGCCTGCTTTCTTGTTTCCTTTAAGTCCAGCATGTCCAGGGCAGTACATCCATACGAGTCTCTCCAATGGAAGGCTGCGCATTAGTTCATTCCAAGCAGGGCTTCCCATTCCACTCTTTACTTTCTAAAGTAGATTCGTGGAGTCAGTCAGTATCATGTCTTGTTGAGCTTGAAACTGGCTTGTGAATGAAAGCCTGTGGAGTGCTTGTGTCACTGCTTCTTCCTCTATTGCTAATCTGAAGTTGTTAAACTGTGCGCACATTGTCTTCCTGGATAGTTCGGCCACTTTGCTTTCAATGTGGATCCCCAGTCTGACTTACCTTTGGTGAGTGAACGTCAGTGTG
>JADBJO010018521.1:0-15000 GCA_016801955.1 Conus betulinus | reverse complement strand
GGGTAAAGAGAGAGAGAGAGAGAGAGAGAGAGAGAGAGAGAGAGAGAGAGAGAGAGAGAGAGAGAGAGAAAGGGAGGGGTGGGGGCATGAAACAGAAAAATGTTACTCTCTTTCTGGACCACGACTGTGTCTGTGTGTCGGTGTTTGTGTTGTGAACAGTTATGGACAAGGTTGCATAATTCTAGTTATCACAAAGTTTGCAGTACAAATGATTGATATGTGTGTAAATGCTTAAAAACAAAACTTTGCCTTATTGTGAAACTTTTCATTCAAGAAGAAGTAGTGTGGCAAAAGTTTGAGTCTTCTTACATTAGTCCCAGTGGGAAAAAATTGTTACATTGTTATGATCTCCATTTTGTTCTGCAATATCTGTTGAGACCACTTCGTTAAGGTGCAGCAAAGGGGCAACTCGATAATTTCATCTGTGAAATTATATATACAGAGAGAGAGAGCGTCTCTCTCTCTCTCTCTCTCTCTCTCTCTCTCTCTCTCTCTCTCTCTCTCTGTGTGTGTGTGTACCACAACCAACCTAGCCACGAACCACTGGTGAATATTGCTCTCTCTCCACAGAGCTCACCACAGAATTTCTCCCAAGTCGGTCAACCAAATCCACCACCACTTACCGCTGCACGCCTCGCTTTCCTCAGATCGATAGCCAATCCCATCTTTCGCTTCTCCTACACAGAGGTTTGTGCCCGACTACCTCCCCCCCCGTTCGTCCCCCCGACTCCCAATCAACGATCCAACATGCCGGATGGATAGCTCCTCCTCCCCCCCCCCCCCCCCCCCATCAGCAACATCTCTGTCAGTGTGCAGCTGCTACATCATCTACCACTAGTTCGTCCGTTGCGTTCTTCATCATCTTTCTGTCTATCACTCGGTTTATGTGTCTATTATCTGTCAGTCGTTTTCTCTCTTTGTTTGTCTAGTCTGCCTGTCGATGTGTCTATAAATATGTTTCTTAATCATGCATCTATCTATCTGCCCTTTTGGCCAGCCATCTATTTGTCCATATACATTGTCTCTGAACAAAAGAAATTAACTGAATTGAACACAGAGGCATGGCTAGACAGGTAAACAAAGACGTCAGTAGGTGTACCCATACATGAAGAGAGAGAGAGAGAGAGAGAGAGAGAGAGAGAGAGAGAGAGAGAAGAGAGAGAGAGACAGACAAACAGACAGACAGACAGACATACAGACAGACAGAGACAGAGAGTGAGAGAGAGAGTGACAGATGGTCAGACAGACTGATAGATACACAAACAGATAGATAAATAGCTAGATAGACAGACAGGTAGAAAGAGAGATAGACAGACAAACAGACACATCTAGGTAGATAGACAGACACATATAGATATATAGACAGACAAATATGTACCCTACTACATATTGCAGTAACCACACCCCTTACCTTCACCTCCAGTCTTCCTAAACCACAAGTCAGGATTCTCTCCATAGCAGCATAGAACTCGACTACAACATCACCTGCCGTCCACTCTGCAACCTCCTCTCTGAGATCGATATTAACATCCACCTGGATGTTAACCATACGGTCCACGGTCCACTACCCCATGACCACCTCAACCACTGGTCGACTGGATTCAAATCCACAGAACGGCAAATTCCCTAGCATTGATCATTAATCACTCTATGTCTACGGCTGTGTTATCGAATTGAGACGATGTTGACGTTGTTTGATCAGTTCAAGCAGCCATCGGATTAGTGAAGTGAAAGATTCAGAAGGTTGCGTGCCATAGAGGAAACGGAATGCTGGATCTCTGGCCTCTCTCCTCACCCTCCTCCCCTCTCTGTCCTTCATCCTCCTCTCTGACTTCTCTCCTCTCCACTCTCTCTGTTCAAACATCTCTCGGGGGTCTCTTCCTCTCCCCTCCTCCACTCTGCAACACTCTCAGTCCCTCACCTCTCTCTCTCCCATCTCCACAACTCTCTCCACTCCTCTCTCCTCCTCTCTCTCTCTCTCTCGAGTAGATCTCTCTCTCTCCCTCTCTCTCAACACGCCACTCTCTCGCTCTCCAAAGTCCACCAACCGTCCGTCATCTGTCCGGCCTTCCTCGGCACACCGATCCCCTCTCTCAATCTCAGGAACCACTCGGCGTCCCCCCTACTCATCCTCCTCCCTCCCTCTCTCCCCTCCCCCCCCCCTCTCCCTCCCCCTACCCCCCTCCGTCTCTCGCTCTCCTCTCCTGTTCCTGCTCTCTCTCTCTGGGAATCACCACAGAACGTCTCCAAAGTCGGTCAACCAAATCCACCACCACGTACGACTGTCCGCCTTGCCTTCCTCAGATCAATAGCCAATCCCATCTTTCGCTTCTCCTACACAGAGGTCTGTGCCCTCCCCCCCTCCCCCCCCCTCTGCAATCAACGATCTATCATGTCGGATGGATACTCTCCCCTCCCCCTCCACCCACCCCCACCTCAGCAACATCGCTCTCAGTTTGCAGTCACTTCATCATCCATCACTAGTTCGTCCATTGGTTCTTCATCTTTCTGTCCATCACTCGCTTTCTCTGTCTTTATCTTTCTGTCGCTTTCTCTCTTTTGTTTGTCTGGTCTGCTTGTTGGTTTGTCTGTAAACATGCCTCTTCATGGTACATCTGTCTGTCTGCCCTTTCCGCAAACCATACATTCATCCTTAAATTAACTGAGTAGACCATAGAGGCATGACTAGACAGGTAAACAAGGAGGTAAATAGGAGAGAGAGAGAGAGAGAGAGAGAGAGAGAGAGAGAGAGAGAGAGAGAGAGAGAGAGAGCATGTGAGAGAGAGAGAAAGAGAGAGAGAGAGGGGGGGTCCGACAGATGTTAATACAGTCTGATAAGCAGACAGACTGACAGATATATAGATAGATAGATGGGATAGACTGACAGACAGATAGACAGAGAGACACAACACAGATAGATAGAGGTAGAGAGAGAGAGAGAGAGAGAGAGAGATAGAGAGAGAGAGAGAGAGAGAGACAGAGAGAGACAGACAGAGAGAGAGAGAGAGAAATAGACAGAAAGACAAATAGATAGACAGACGCGTGTAGGCAGATAGACAGACACGTACAGATAGACAAACAGCCAGACCGATAATTGTCTTACTACATATAGCAGTCAACACAACACTTACCTCCAACTGCAGTCTTCACAACCCACAAGTCAGGATTCCCACAGTGGCATAGAACTCAACTACAGCATCACCTACCATCCTCTGCAGCCTCCTCCCTGAGATCGATACCAAGGTCCCACCAGGGTGTTTACCATATGGTCCACTACCCCCATCACCACCTCAACCACAGGTCGACTGGAGTCAAATCCACAGAACGGCAACATTCCTAACAATGATCATTCATCACTCCATGTCTACGGCTGTGTGATCGAAGCGAGACGATGTTGACATTGTTTTTATCAGTTCAGGTGAAGTAAAAGATCCAGATGGCGGAGAGTCAGAGAGGAAAGGGAACGTTAGATCTGGTTTCAAAAATCGGTGTTTGCGTGTATGCCTAACCTACCTACCTGTTCAAGCCGCGCCTCTCTCTCTCTCTCTCTCTCTCCCTCCCCCTCTCTCTCTCTCTCTCTCTCTCTCTGCACACGATTAGTATTAGTATGGTATTTCATTTGAGTCAGGAGAGTGAAAGGCGGTATTTAACACACCTGTTCCCTTGTATGTTTTCTGGCTGTCTGCCTCTGAGGGTGATTGTGGTTTTTATGTCGTGTCGTGTCTCTGTCTGTCAGTCAATGAATTGTCTTCCCTCCTTTTTTTTTTTTTCTTCTTTTTTTTTTTTTCTATTTCATCAGCTTGGCCTCAGCACTGTGGCCGTGGCTTCTATGTGGCTCATACCAACCTCTCTTCACACGGCCAAGCTCTAAATCATGCTGATCCTTGACTGCTCAAAAATCCGCCATGGCACCGCTGTGTCATGGTTTAAAGAACAAATAATAAAAAAAGATAATAATAAAATAAAACAAATGATTTTTTTCTCTTTAACTCAGAAGGGCGCTCCGGAAACTTAAGATCTCCCCATCGAGGTCGACAGGATCCTGGATATGACCTTTAAGTCATTTTTACGTGTGAGTTTTCCCGTCAGGGGAATTAATAATCCGCACGGACTCTAATAGTTACTTCTCATGAATTACGTTTTTAGGAACACGAAATATCAAAGCTGTCACTGAATACTGTTAACATTCCATGAAAACCGACAGCATCAAACGAAATTTGACAACTTTACAAACAGTTTTTTTTTTTTTCACTAGAATTAAAAGCGCTTGTGTGGTAGTGGATTCTATTTTTCCATGAACATTGACAGTATCAAACAAAAATTGAGTATTTTCATAAACAAGTTTGTTTTTTTTTTTTTCACTAGAATTAAAAGCGCTTATATGTGTAGAATTTTTTTTTTATATAATCTTACTGATTGGCTCCGGAACCCGACGTCTGATCCTGATGTGCGTCACAGATCTGCCTCTAAGCTGAACATGTCTGTTTTCAGGTCACATCCTTTTGGCGCCCAGTTTGAGGAGATAAGTGATTGTACGTTCTTCCTTTTCATTGTCTTAAATGCTGATGTTGTTTTCTCCTGCCTGACGAAGACCAAAGCGATCGAAACGCGTCGTGTTTTGCCTCATAACCTGTTTGTCTCTTTCGCTCGGCGGAATAGTGACGTTTCTTTCAAGTTCGTCTCTGTTTCCGCGAGCAGTGACGTCACTGTGAACCCCCTGTCCTACGTGTCCCCCGCCAGTAGTCACGTCATTGTGAACCCCCTGTCCTACCTGTCACCGCCACCGCAGCAGTCACTGTGAACCCCCTGTCCTACCTGTCACCGCCAGCAGTCACTGTGAACCCCCTGTCCTACCTGTCACCGCCAGCAGTCACTGTGAACCCCCTGTCCCACCTGTCACCGCCAGCAGTCATTGTGAACCCCCTGTCCCACCTGTCACCGCCAGCAGTCACTGTGAACCCACTGTGAACCCCCTGTCCTACCTGTCACCGCCAGCAGTCACTGTGAACCCCCTGTCCCACCTGTCACCGCCAGCAGTCACTGTGAACCCCCTGTCCCACCTGTCACCCGCCAGCAGTCACTGTGAACCCCCCTGTCCTACCTGTCACCGCCAGCAGTCACTGTGAACCCCCTGTCCTACCTGTCACCGCCAGCAGTCACTGTAAACCCCCTGTCCTACCTGTCACACCGCCAGCAGTCACGTCACTGTGAACCCCCTGTCCTACCTGTCACCACCGCCAGCAGTCACTGTAAACCCCCCTGTCCTACCTGTCACCGCCAGCAGTCACGTCACTGTGAACCCCCTGTCCTACCTGTCACCGCCAGCAGTCACTGTGAACCCCCTGTCTTACCTGTCACCACCAGCAGTCACTGTGAACCCATGTCCTACCTGTCCGCTCACTCAACAGTTGGACATAGAGTAGCTGGCGAACTCTGGATCTAGTGTTGGATCTGGGATCCGATTCACGGATCCTCGTCAAGATTTGATCGCTCCGTCCCTAGGCCATATAGCATGGTTTCCACTACTAAGTTTTGTTAGAACCGGTTGATGATGTCTCTCTCTCTCTCTCTCTCTCTCGCTTCTCTCTCTCTCTCTCTCTCTCTCTCTCTCTCTCTCGCTCTCTCTCTCTCTCTCTTGTTTTTGTTTGTTTGTTAATAATCTTGCTGAGAGACGAGTAAACACCCCAAACAAAGCAACCAGTCGACATGAGAGCGAGTCATCTCCCTTGACGATGTTCCGACCCCAAAATACTCCTGCTCTCTCTCTCTCTCTCTCTCTCTCTCTCTCTCTCTCTCTCTCTCTCCTCTCTCTCTCTCTCTCTCTCTGCTGGCCTACCAAAACAAATGCCTAATCTTGTGAGTTGACAGGATCGTGGCGAATATAACGTCCTTCGTAAACCATCTGAAAAGGTAACGTTTGATGTCACGAGGTGTTATTTTTTCCCGTATAACATAATCGAGGAATTGGAACTGGCCATTCGAGCCTTTGTCTTAAGAAAAACATTATTCATTCCTCTCAGTTAACTCCTCTGAGTGCAGCCTCCATATACAACAAAAATATGAACATGAATAGCATTTGTCAGCTGTTTATTATTACCAAACGTTCGGAAGTTTACAGACTTCGGTGAAGTACGTAGCCACACACACACACACACACACACACACACACACACACACACACACACACACACACACACCACACACACACACACACACACGCACACACACACACACACACACACACACAACACACACACACACACACAACACACACACACACACACACACACAAATATACACACTCACGCACACGCCTGTATGTGTGTTTGTGTGTGTGTTTGGGGAAGGGGGGGGGGGCGGAGAGAGAGAGAGAGAGAAAAGAGAGAGAGAGAGAGAGAGAGCGAGAGAGAGAGAGAGAGAGAGAGAGAGAGAGAGAGAGAGAGAGAGAGAAGAGTTGAAAAGGGAGAGAAAACAGAGACAGAGAGAAACAGAGAAAGAGAGAGAGACAGAGAGAGAGAGAGAGAGAGACACAGAAGGACAGAAAACAGATACGAGGAGAGACAGACACAGAAGAGAGGATGGCGAGAAGTTGGGCAGAGAGACAGAGAGAGATGGCGAGAGAGAGAGAGAGAGAGAGAGAGAGAGAGAGAGAGACAGACAGACAGACAGACAGACAGACAGACAGACAGACAGACAGACTGAGAGAGACAGACAGACAGAGAGAGACCGAGAGGGAGAGAGAGAGAGAGACAGAGTGACAGTGACAGAGAGACAGGGACAGATAGCGAAAGAGACAGGGAGAATACCAACTCTTTTCCAAGGGTCCGGAAGGGAGGAGGGAAAGCAATGTAGGAATGGAAGGTCACGACCCCCCAAAAACCCTCACTGTATTTGAGCCACACCACAATAATCCACCAGCCCATACATAAACCACTAGCCAACACTCCCCTCTCCACAGAGCTGCCCCACTCTGTGAGAGTCAGTCAGCCAAAGCCAGAACCATTCTGGCATCGTTATTCTGAGATCGATAGCTAATTCCTTTTTTCGCTTTTTCCATAGTGGGGCCTGTGCCTAAACCCCCACCTCCACCCCCACTCCCACCCCCATCCCACTCCGACCAACCCCGACCTCCCGTCCACGTATCCTCACTCCCGTCCACCACCCCACCCCCTTTCCCTCCCCTCCCCTTCCCTCCCCAAACAAATCAACGATCCAACGATGTTGGGTAGATATACCGACGCGCAGAACTTGGCGAAGTCCTCGTATATGCAAACGATTTCATCATTCCCTACTAGGTTCACTGTCGGTTACTTCACGATCGCCATCTCTTTCTCTGTCTGTCTGTCTGTCTGTCTGTCTGTCTGTCTGTCTGTCCGTCCGTTTGTCTGTCGTGTCTGTCTCTGTCTGTCTGTCGCCATGTCTGTTTCTTTATACGTCCGGGTCTTTTCAGTATTCATTGATCTATCCGTCCATTCAAAGAACCATTCATATATCGTCCTGTATTTGTGTCTATCTGAAAGAAAATGAGTGAAAAAAACAAGATGCAAAGCATATAAACGTTCTCCCAGTTTATCCTGAATACGCGTAAGATATTCCATAAAGAGGAAAAAACCGTCTTGGGCTGGTGTAGCCTTAGAAATGGCTATTTATTGGTAAACATCGGCCATCATCTGTAACCTATAATGAACATACTTACAAGTTTTCAGAAAGATCGGCCGAATACTTTCAGAGATGAAGAAAACCATTATGGGCCGTTAGTACCGGCTATAACAGTAAACTAAAACGTTGGGCATCATCCGTGACCCATAATGAACATACCTACAAATTTTCAGAAATATCGGCCACATACTTTCTAAGATATTCGATAAAGAAGGAAAACCGTTATGGGTCGTTATAGCCGTTAGTAATGGCTTTAACGGTAAACTAAAACGTCGGGCATAATCCGTGACCCATAATGAACATACCTACAAATGTTCACAAAGATCGGCCCAAGTACTTTCTCAGATATTCCATAAAGAAGAAAAAAACCGTTACAGGCCGTTACAGCAGTAAGTAACGGCTGTAACGGTAAACTAAAACGTCGGACATCATCCGTGACCCATAATAAACATACCTGCTAATTTTCACAAAGATCGGCCCGGTAGTTTTGTCTGGAGCGAGAGGAACACATTTTGACCGGACGGACGGACGGACACACACACACACACACACACACACACACACACACACAGACAGAGAGAGAGAGAGAGAGAGAGAGAGAGAGAGAGAGAGAGAGAGAGAGAGAGAGAGCATTTCTTCGTTCCCATTCTAAAGTACTCCCTGCTCTATAAGAACTGGGAGTACAAAGACAGATACTCAGATAGATAGGTTGTCAGCTAAGGGGACAGAGAGGGCTGTGTGTGTGTGTGTGTGGGGGGGGGGGGGGGGGGGGGGGGGGGGGGGGGGGGATGGGGGAGGGGGTTATGAAGGTAGATAGATGACAGAGACAGACGTGCAGACAGACAGATCGATCGATCGATCGATCGATCGATCGATAGATAGATAGATAGATATAGATAGATAGATAGATAGATAGATAGATAGATAGATAGATAGATAGATAGCCGGCCCAATACAAACACATACACGCGCGCGCACGCGCACACACACACACACACACACACACACACACACACACACACACACACACACAGTGAGAGAGAGGACAGAGACAGAGAAGGACAGATAAACAGAGACAGAGGCAGAGAGACACAGATAGAGAAAGAGGCAGAGACAGCGGACATACAGAGAACACAGTCAGACAGACAGACAGACAGACAGACAGGCAGACAGATAATTATCGAGCTAACTAAAACAAATGAACACACACTTACGTGCAACTCTAATCTTCACATTCCAGGAATCCCACAGAAGCGCACAACTCCACGGTAGCAGAATCAGGTGCCGTCTTCCTGTCGCTTCGTCGCTCAGATCGATTCCAAGTTCATCTGGAGGTTTTCCATGTGGCTGACTACCCACGTCCCCCACCCCACCACCACCACAACTCCACACACAGGTCACCCCCTGGTCAAATACACAGCTTGGCGAAAAATCGCCACAGTGATCAACACACCATTCCATGCCCATGTCTCCACGATCGCAAGAGACCCCGATGCTGACGCTTGGGGTTGTCTTTTCTTTTGTTTGTTTGGTTTTTTATCTTTAGGTTTTTTTTTTTTTTTTTTTTTTTTTTTTTGTTAGAAAGACATACGAAACGGGTTTGGTGAAAAAATCTGGAAGATGGCGTTTCAGAACGGAATGGGGACGCTGGCTCTGGTTTCAGAAATCGGTGTCGGCGTGCGTGTGTGTACCTTGCTTGTCTCCCCCTACCCATCTCCCACACCCTCTAGGACCCACTCTCCCACATCCTCTATCTGGCTCTCTCCCCTCCCTGACTCCCTCCCTCCCTCCCTCGCATCTCTCTCTCTCTCTCTCCGCTCTCTCCCTCCCTCTCTCTCTCTCTCTCTCTCTCTCTCTCTCTCTCGCTCTCCCTCTCTCTTTCCTGCCTGGTTAGCTGCCTGATGAGAAGTATGGGATCTCATTTCAGTCATAATTGCAAAAAAATAAACACAAACAAAAGAAAAACGAAAAACGAAATTTTAAATATGTATTTCCTTGTCTGTCTGTCTGTCTCTCAATGTTGTTGTTGCTATCATTTCTTTTCTGTGTTTGCCAGACACTGAATCGTCTTCCCTCTTTTTTTTCTTAAAAACATTTTAAGCTATTGAAACTAAATCTGCCAGATACAATGGACAAACGAATTGCTGGGCAAACCACGACGCCTTTCAACCTCACAGGTCTTCTTCAGGCAAGATATACAACACTCAGGACACGAAAATGAAGAACGAGCGATAGACTGGCGTTGTTTCACTTGCCCTTGCAGCTGCCGTCAGTCGCGCCTTAATCATCATCCAGCTTACCTGGATGATCAAGATGCGACAGTCACGTCAAAAATGTGACACTGATCAGCTGCTGAAGTGTCCGTCATGGCACCACGGTGACCTACTCTCTTCAGGAATTAACCCTAGAGAGATGCTCGGAAAAAACTAGACCTCCGCCAAAGATCCAACGTGTCTTGGTGACCTTTGGGTGATTTCATGAGTTAAACACTTTTCTTTTTGCCTGCAAAGGGAAGTTATTGGTGGCACGAAGGGTAAGAGTTGCTTCCCATTTAGTGTTTTGAATAGGGGCATGGAAAATGCAAAAATGACAACATAAGAAAGTGTGACCATTCTATGGGAATTTATTAATTCATTGACAGCTATCAGTTAGTAACCGTAACTTTAGAATGGTCCGTTCAGAAGAAAATGGGAGAATAACCAGCTGAATGGACTGTTTATCTGCTGTTTGGTCCTATCCTCACCATAGATTTGCCATCACCCTCACCCCTCACCACCACCCTATCTCCCACCACATACATACACACACACTCTGGCCACCTTACTCCGAAGAATGGGTCCGTTCTTGGTCAAAAAGCTCTCTTTCTACCAACTTTGGCCAACACGGACTGGTTCAGTCGTTTTCCTGTGATCCAGTATCTAACGCTGCTGCTGAGAGAATCATTCTGGAACCGTCCTTTATCATGATCTGCAGCCTGAATTGATACCAGAATGTGGTGAGTCCATTCAAGGGCTACTTCTTTCCATTACTCCAGTAAGATGAGAGGGGTTAATGGGTGTGTGTGTGTGTGTGTGTGTGTGTGTGTGATCCTGCGCGCGCGTGCACACACACACACACACACAGCGCGCCACAAAGAGGAAAGGAGCCGGCAAATGACGTCGGTCATTACAGATCGATACCGCGCCGCCTTCTCTTCTTTCGCCAGCCATTGCGGAAATCTTGGCGCTGTAGGCAGTCACTTAGCTCTTTCCATCACGCATTTTGTGTGAGCCGATGAACAAGAAAAAACTCTAAGCCAAAGAAAAGAATATAAAAAGGTATTTTCGGCTCGCGCGTGCGGAGCTGAGTTGCGTTGTGGTGCGATCAGCCGTGATATTTTGCTGTGGCACTGCTGTGTTGTGTAATACCAGGCTTCACTGTATCCTTTGGAGCAGACCAGACCAGAGTAGAGTAGAGTAGAGTAGAGTAGGGTAGGGTAGGGTAGGGTAGGGTAGGGTAGGTAGGGTAGAGTAGGGTAGGGCAGAGTAGGGTAGAGTAGGGCAGGGTATGGTGGGGTGGAGTGGAGTGGGGTGGAGTGGAGTGGGGTGGAGTAGAGTGGGGTGGAGTAGGGTAGAATAGAGTGGGATGGAGTGGAGTAGAATGGGGTGGAGTAGAGTAGAATAGAGTGGGTGGGAGTGGAGTAGAGTGGGGTGGAGTAGAGTAGAGTAGAGTAGAGTAGAGTGGGTGGAAGTAGTAGAGTGGAGTAGAGTGGGGTGAGTAGAGTGGAGTAGAATAGAGTAGAGTGAAGTAGAGTAGAGTAGAGTAGAGTAGAGTAGAGTGGAGTAGAGTAGAGTAGAGTAGTGAAGTAGAGTGGGGTGAGAGTAGAGTGGAGTAGAATAGAGTGGAGTAGAGTGGAGTAGAGTAGAGTGAAGTAGAGTGGGGTGGGTAGAGTAGTGGAGTAGGGTGGAGTGGAGTAGAGTGGAGTAGAGTAGAGTAGTGGAGTGGAGTGGAGTGGAGTGGAGTGGAGTGGAGTGGAGTAGAGTGGAGTGGAACAGAGTGGAGAACAGTAGAATAGAGTGGGGTGGAGTAGAGTGGAGTAGAGTGGAGTAGAGTGGAGTGGGGTGGAGTAGAGTGGAGTAGAGTAGAATAGAGTGGGTGGAGTAGAGAGTGGAGTAGTAGTAGAGTGGAGTAGAGTAGAGTAGAGTGGAGTAGGGTGAAGAAGAGTGGAGTGGGGTAGAGTAGAGCAGAATAGAGCAGAGCAGAGCAGGGCAGGGTAGAGTAGAATAGAGAAGAGTGGAGTAGAGTAGAGGAGAAAAGAGGATGATGGAGTGTGGAGTACATTACAGTACAGCACAGCAGAGAAGAACAGAGCAGAGTAGCATTGTTCCCAGCTCTTTTGTGCGGCAGCTGAGGACAGTACTTCTCTGGGTCCCGCCCGCAACTTCGGGTATATCTTTTTTTTTTTTTTTTCTTTCTTGTGTAGAGCAGAGCAGAGTAGAATATGGTGTGGTGTGGTGTGATGTAGGGGCCGCAATAGCTCAGATGGTCGGAGCGAAGGCTTCATGGTCCTGGTGATCCTAGGATCGCGGGTTCGAATCTCCGCCGGGGCTTTTCATTACAGGAGGATTGTTCCCTCGAAGGTAACATCGGTTATGACCCTATTTCCCGAAAAGTCCTTCGAATAAGACGATAAACCGATGCTCCATATGTGAGAGCATGCGTAAGATCTTTGCGCACATGTGAAATCCCGTACCAACTATGGGAAGAAAATGTCAGGTATAGATGGCACGTATACACATGGCATGCATCCTGCATGAACATCGCAGGAACGAGCGACAGTCTGACCATATATGTGACTGAGTGAGACGGGAAATGAATGGGAGGTGCTAGCAGGCAGCTCTTTCGTTGGTTCTAGCCCCGTATCTAAACGTTGATTGTAAAGCGCTCAAAGCTTGGTTTTCTAATCGATGATAGACGTTATTTAAGTATGATGATGATGATGATGATGATGATGATAGAAAAAAAAAAAATCAATAATAGTGTGTTGTGATGTGATGTGGTGTGATTTGGTGTGATATGGTGTGGTGTGGTGGTGGTAGCATTTGATAGGGTATGGTATGGTCTGGTAGTGTGTGTTGTGTGTGGTGGTGTGTGTTTTTTGGAGTAATGTGATGTGGTGTGGTCTGGTAGTGTGTGTTATTGTGTGGTGTAGTGTGGTGTGGGGTAATGTGATGTGGTGTGGTCTGGTGCAGTGGGTGTGGTGTTTTGATCTGGGCTAGACAGTGAGGATGGGTGATGTGGTGTTTTTCGTGGTGTGTGTGGTGCGCTGTGCTAGAATATGAAATGAAATGGTATAGTGTAGTATGGCACAGTGAGGTGTGGTAAGGTGTAACTGACAAAGTACAAATAGTGCGGTGTCGTGTTTTGTGGTGTAGTATGGGTTGTGTGGTGTTATGTGGTGTGTGGTAGAAAGTGGTCTGGTTTAGTGTTTTCTGGTGTTTTTTTTTATAAGATGTATGGTGTGACAGAATGTGGTGTGCTGTGGTGTGGTATAATGTGGTATGGAAGCGGATGGCGTGATGCGATGAGTTGTGTCGGAGGGCGGTAGGGTGGGGGTAATTGTAGAGTGTGGTATAGTGGAATGTGACAGGGCGTTGGCGGGATGGTAGAGTATAGGGAAGGATATGGGGCGGTGTGGTAGAATATGGTGTGATAAGATGAATTGCTGCATGACGGGATGAAATCCTTGATGTGGTCGATGTGCCGTGGCGTGCTATCCTATGGTGCGATGTTGTGGGCTGTGGTATGGTGTGGTATTGTGGGCTGTGGTATGGTATGGTATTGTGGACTGTGGTATGGTGTGTGTATTGTGGGCTGTGGTATGGTATAGTATTGTGGGGGCTGTGGTATGGTGTGATATTGTGAGCTGTGGTATGGTGTGGTATTGTGGGCTGTGGTATGGTGTGGTATTGTGGGCTGGGTATGATGTGGTATTGTGGGCTGTGGTGTGGTGTGATATTGTGAGCTGTGGTATGGTGTGGTATTGTGGGCTGTGGTGTGGTGTGATATTGTGAGCTGTGGTATAGTGTGATGTTGTGGGCTGTGGTATGGTGTGTGTTGTGGGCTGTGGTATGGTGTAGTATTGTGGGCTGTGGTATGGTGTGGTATTGTGGGCTGTGTGTGGTGTGGTGTGATATTGTGAGCTGTGGAATGGTGTGGTATTGTGGGCTGTGGTGGTGTGGTGAAGTATTGTGAGCTGTGGTATGGTGTGGTGTTGTGGGCTGTGTGGTATGGTGTAGTGTTGTGGGCTTTGGTATAGTGTGGTATTGTGGGCTGTGGTATGGTATGGTATTGTGGGCTGTGGTATACTGTGGGTATTCTGGGCTGTAGTATGGTGTGGTATTGTGGGCTGTGGTGTGGAGAAGTATTGTGGGCTGTGGTATGGGAGTGGTATTGTGGGCTTTGGTGTGGTGTGGTATTGTGGGCTATGGTATCGTGTGGTATTGTGGGCTGTGGTGGTTTAGCATTGGGCTGTGGTATAGTGTGGGGTATTGTGGGCTGTGGGCTGTGGTAATGTAGTAGTATGTGGGGGCTATGGTATGGTATTGTGGGCTGTGGTATGGTATTGTGGGCTGTGGTATGGTGTGATATTGTCGGTTGTGGTATGGTGTGGTATTGTGGGCTGTGTTCTAGTGTGGTATTGAGGGCTGTGGTGTTGTTTAGTATTGTGGGCTGTGGCATAGTGTAGTATTGTGGGCTGTGGTATGGTGTAGTATTGTGGGCTGTGGTATGGTATGGTATTGTGGGCTGTGGTATGGTGTGGTATTGTGGGCTCTGATATGGTGTGGTATTGTGGGCTGTGGTATGGTGTGGTATTGTGGGCTATGGTATAGTGAGGTATTGTGGGCTGTGGTATGGTGTGGTATTGTGGGCTGTGGTATGGTGTGGTATGGTGGGTGTGTGTATGGTGTGGTATTGGGGCTGTGGTATGGTGTGGTATTGTGGGGCTGTGGTATGGTGGTGTAGTATTGTGGACTGTGGTATGGTGTGGTATTGTGGGCTGTGTATATGGTTTAGTGTTGTGGGCTGTGGTATGGTTTGGTATTGTGGGCCGTGGTATGGTGTAGTATTGTGGACTGTGGTATGGTGTGGTATTGTGGGCTGTGGTATGGTTTAGTGTTGTGGGCTGTGGTATGGTTTGGTATTGTGGGCTGTGGTATGGTGTAGTATTGTGGGCTGTGGTATGGTGTGGTATTGTGGACTGTGGTATGGTGTGGTATTGTGGGCTGTGGTATGGTTTGGTATTGTGGGCTGTGTGTATGGTTGTGTATTGTGGGCTGTGTATATGGTGTAGTATTGTGG
>JADBJO010018520.1:22500-25000 GCA_016801955.1 Conus betulinus | reverse complement strand
GTGTGTGTGCGTGCATGCGTGCGTGAGTGTGTGTGTGTGTATGTGTGTGTGTGTGTGTGTGTGTGTGTGTGTGTGTGTGTGTGTGTGTGTGTGTGTGTGTGTGTGTGTGTGTGTGTGTGTGTGTGTGTGTGTGTGTGTGTGTGTGTGTGTGTGGAGGGAGGGGGGGGGGGGGGCGAGGCTGAGGAAAGTACATTGAAGGGGATGGGAGACGACTGGAGCGAGGATGATGTGGTGATGTGGAGATGAAATGAAGGAGAAAGGCTCAGGATTGGGAGGAAAGATGGGTGGGAGGGTGAGTAGGAACGGGGAAGGGGGAGAGAGGGAGGGAATGATTGATGGTTGGCTGAGACATTTGTTTCAAACCTGAGGTATGCTCTTTATGAAAGTGTACACGATCTTATTTATCTAATGGCAAGCAAAGAAAACAGTGAGTGTGTGGGATCACCAATGTTAGTACTTGTGATTTCTCCTTTTTTTTTACAGAAACACACACACACACACACACACACACACACACACACACACACACACACACACACACACACACACACACACACACACACACACACACACACACACGTCACAATAATAGTGTTCGTCGTTTTTATGGAGTATCTTAGAAAATACTTGGCCGATCTCTCTGAAAATTTGTAGGCATGTTCATTACGGGTCATGGATGATGCCTGATGTGTTATTATACCGTCAAAGCCATTACTGATGGCTAAAACGGCCCATAACGGGTTTCCTTCGTTATAGAATATCTCAGAAAGTACGTGGCCGATCTCTCTGAAAATTTGTACGCATGTTCATTATGGGTCACGGATGATGCCCGTTGTGTTATTTTACCGTTATATCCGTTACTAACGGCCATAAAGGCCAATAACGGGTTTCCTTCTTTATGGAATATTTCAGAAAGTACTTGGCCGATCTTTCTGAAAAAAATTTGTAGGCTTGTTCATTATTGGTCACGGATGATGTCCGATGTGTTATTTTACCGTTATATCCGTTGCTAACGGCCATGCCGACCCATAACGGTTTTTTTCTTCTTATAGAATATCTCAGAAAGTACTCGGCCAATCTTTCTGAAAATGTGTAGATATGTTCATTATGGGTCATGGATCATGCCCGATGTGTTATTTAACTGTTATAGTTGTTACTAAAGGCTATAGCAGCCCATAACGGTTTTTCTTCTTTATTGAATATCTTAGAAAGTACTTGCCCGATCTTTCTGAAAATTTGAAGGTGTGTTTATTATGGGTCACGGATCATGCCCGATGTTGTTGTTGTTTTTTTTTTTTTTTTTTTACCGTTATATCCGTTACTAACGGCCTTAACGGCCCATACCGGTTTTTCTTTTTTATGGAATATCTTAGAAAGTACCTGGCCGATCTTTCTGAAAATTTGTAGGTATGTTCATTATGGGTCACGGATCATGCCCAATGTTTAAGTTTACAGTTATACCGTTACTAACGGCGATAACGGCCCAACAGTTTTTTCTTCTTTATGTAATATCTTAGAAAGTACTTGGTCGATCTTTCTGAAAATTTGTAGACATGTTCAATATGGGTCACAAATCATGCCTGATGTTGTGTTTTACCGTTATAGCCGTTACTACCAGCTATAGCGGCCCATAACAATTTTTCTTTTTTTTATGGAATATCTCAGAAACTACCAGGCCGATCTTTCTGAAAATCTGTAGGTATTTTTATTATTGGTCTCGGATGATGCCCGTCGTGTTATTTTAACCGTTACTAACGCCTATAACGGCCCATAACGGTTTTTCTTCTTTATTGAATGTCTTAGGAAGTACTTGGCCGATCTTTCTGAAAATTTGTAGGTATGTTCATTATGGGTCACGGATTATGTCCGATGTTTACCAAGAATAGCCGTTACTAATGGCGATAACGGCCCAAAACAGTTCTTCTTCTTTATGGAATATCTCATGCGTATTGAAGATAAACTGGGAGTGCGTTTATATGCTCTGCATCTTGTTCAAAGTTGGGGTAGGCTGTTCACGAAAGTGAACATAATCTTATTATCTTTTGGTCAGTGAGTGGTGTGTGATCACCGAAGTAGTTCTTGTGATTTCTTCTCTTTCTTTTTTTTTTTTTTTTTTTTTTTTTTAAAACACACACACACACACACATGCATGCACACACACACACACACACACACACACACACACACACACACACACACACACACACACACATGTACGCACGCACGCACGCACACACACACACACACACACACACACACACACACACACACACACGCACGCACGCACACACACACACACACACACACACACACACACACACACACACACACACACGCGCGCGCGCGCGCGCGCGCAGCGCAGAGCGCACGAGACAGAGAGAGAGAGAGAGAGAGAGAGAGAGAGAGAGAGAGAGACAGACAGACAGACAGACAGACAGGCAGGCAGGCAGACAAAACAGGCAGACAGAGTCAGAGACAGAGACGGACAGACAGACAGACA
>JADBJO010018520.1:0-20000 GCA_016801955.1 Conus betulinus | reverse complement strand
AGGAAACCGAGAACGGAGAGGGAGGGTGAAGGCAGGGAATATAAACCGGATGGAACATGGACATGACGCAACATAGACCAGAGGAAGGGCAGACGAGGAGGGAACATAGGTCTAGGAGTTCATACACCGGCGCGGGAATATAGACCTAAGGGAATATAGATAGACCTAAGGGAATATAGATAGACCTAAGGGAATATAGATCTCAGGAAACATATCTGGAGAGAACATAGACCTGAAGAAACACAAACATATATCCGAAAGCGCCATATTAATGACAAGTAATTGCGTAAGCAGTCGAGTGGGCTCAATGCATAAGTTAAGTAGTGGCAGTTATTCAGTCACTCCTTCAGTTTCTCGTTCAAAGCTCACTCACTAACACGGTCAATCAGTCTACAAAATGATGCCACTGTGCAGAGTTTATTGATATGCCTGTGAAAGATGCTGTGTCAGTCTGACTGCCGAAGGAATATCTCGCTTTAAAACACACATGCAATGAGCGCCATGTTAGTAAACTATTTCTACACAGCTGAAACTTTGACAGAACTGTTACACACTAGCTCTGTCAGAAATGTGTACCAAGTGAATCGAGTTAGTTCAGAACACACAAACTTAAATCTAGAGTACCTTTGCTTCTTATTTTTTGAAGAAGATTTAGTGTTCCGCCTAACGAAAGAGGTAAACAAATTACAAGACAAAACACGACGCGTTTCGACCCATTGGTCTTCTTCAGGCATTTCATTCTCTTGAATGTTTGTCTTGCCTGAAGAAGACCAAAGAGGTCGAAAGGCGTCGCGTTTTGTCTTGTAATTGTTTTTGTTCTTTTGTTCAGCGGAACAGTAAATCTTCTTCCGCCTGAATTCACCTCATTTTGAAACCTTGATTTTTGTTGGTACTCTTCCACCTCATTTGAGATCGGTTATTTCGTGACGCCTGTCAGCTTTGACACGACGGCTTACATGATGATCTAGCCAATCCTCCGACCCTCCGCGCCCGCTGATCAGACTTTTCTGTACTGTGGCAGCTTTAAGAAGATAGCCGCGGCGACGAGCCAGAACATCACTACGATGCGATACTTCCCAACATGGCGATCTGCTGTGAGGTGCTCGCCATATCATACCTGGCCCCCAACTCATTTTGAAAAAAAAAGAGCTTTAAAAAAGAAAAAAAAAGAAGATACTGTTTAAAAAAACGCTACGCGTCTCTCAAACCAAGGTTTAATCGGCTTCTTGACTTCTTGACTACTACTGTTTGGGATGCAGAGTATCTTCCACAGGTACAAGGTAGCTGCCGTGCATGCGTTTGTGTGTGTGTGTTCTTGTATTGATTTACATTAATGTAATATTTAAATGCAATGGGCGTTTTTGTGACAGCGTGACTGCAAAATGGCTGCGTGCGTGCTGCAAGGCCTGTCTTTAAGCGCAGATGATCTTTGCCACTCAGCTCAGATCAGACTCAAGGTTTCTACATGCATAACTTCTCGAAATTAGAGCAACTGCTTTTGCTGATAGAGTCGAGCCACTGGGCTACCGCTAGTATGGGTAACATTCATGGCCAGAGTAGGCTGTTCCCAAGCTGTGCAGTCTTTAGTTCATCAAGTGGAACTTACTTGCTCAACCTGCACCACGCCATGTTTACTGTCAGGCATTACTATCCCACCGACTACTTGTCCCTTCCTGTTGCTGAATTCTGTCACTGAGCTGGGGACTAGCCTGAAGCGATCATCCCAGTAAGACCCAGCGCAACTCACTCACTCTCTCTCTCTCTCTCTCTCTCTCTCTCTCTCTCTCTCTGTCTGTCTGTCTGTCTGACTGACTGTCTGTCTGTCTGTCTGTCTCTCTCACACACACGCATCTCTTTAGATGCACAGATATTGGGTGAAAGCTGTATTAAAATATTAGTATGTGAGAAGTTGACATCCATCTCCATCCAGCCCCTGTCTCTCTCTCTCTCTCTCTGTGTCTGTTTGTCTGTCTTTGTTTCAAGCCAACTTTTTACGTCATTATCCTTTCACCCTTCCATTTTCACACTCCTTCTTGCAATGCAGGTGAAGTGCCACAACAGAGAGTTCGTATGGCGCCAAGTGGCAGCAGAGAAACATTCAGCCATTTAACTGGTGGATTAATCACCTGCCTCAATAAACGACTAGCTATATACGATCATAACCAGACCGACTAGATGAACTAATCCTATGCAATCAGCTGTATGACACCATGCCTACTGAGAAACAAACTTTCATCGCGGAACAAGGTGTTTCATTGGTCATATCAAGCTAGCGAACAGGTGCACCACTGCTCATAATGAGGCAAACTCTTGACAAAACATGTGACAAACCCAGAAGGGATTTGAACTCTCACAGTCATAGTAATATCTCCAAAAGCTTATCAACCCACATACATATGTGGATTTTCAAGCAGAATGGTCTCTTATGCCATCAGACCAGTACAGACCGACCGCTCCACACTGGACCCAAGTACTGGAGGTAGGCTACACGCTTCCATCCGAAGGACACGTATGAATCTGACCGACCACACCATAGATGACAGCCCGGTGCTACTGGCCAGGGATCACGGAAGACATCAAATGGTGGGCACGGAAGACATCAAATGGTGGGCAAGTTCCTGCCCCCAGTGCCGTGAACTTGTCATCAAAACGGAGGGACCACCCTTACCCAGTCTCACTGGAGAGGCTAGCCGCAGGAGGATGGAGGGACCAACCTTACCCAGTCTCACTGGAGAGGCTAGCCGCAGGAGGATGGAGGGGAGGGACCAACCTTACCCAGTCTCACTGGAGAGGCTAGCCGCAGGAGGATGGAGGGACCAACCTTACCCAGTCTCACTGGAGAGGCTAGCCGCAGGGAGGAGGGACCAACCTTACCAACCTCACTGGAGAGGCCCAGTCTCACTGGAGAGGCTAGCCGCAGGAGGATGGAGGGACCAACCTTACCCAGTCTCACTGGAGAGGCTAGCCGCAGGAGGATGGATGGCATGTCACATTACGAGGCCCCACCATGCCTGTCTTACTGAGACAGCCGCTGGTGCCAAAATCTGTAATTGATGAGGATTGGCGCGGGCTGTCAAACTGATATTTTCTCTCAAGAGAGAATCTTTTGGAAGGAGGGGGGGGGGGGGGGGGGGAATGGAGGGACAGAGGGGTGTGTGGTAATGTGACAAGGTGACGTCCATTCCCTCTCACTCTGTCTCTGCCTCTTTCTCTGTCTGTCTGTCTGTATGTCTGTCTGTCTATCTGCCTGTCTGTCTGTCTGTCTCTCTCTCTCTCTCTCTGCTAACCTTACTTTGCTTCTAGCTGACTTTTGATGTCGTTATTATTCCCAGCGCCCCCCCCCCCCCCCCCCCCTGCCCCCCTGCCCCACGCCACCCACCCACATTCGTTTTCTTCCCGACTGTCTCTCACGTCACGGAATTCTCGCATCAGTCCTGACTTAACCCCTAGTGCAAATCACGTTCATACCACGGACTGGTCGTGGATTTCCATCCCACTGCATCATGCATCAAAAGCGCTAATCGTGATATTAGACGAAAACAAAGTGCATGAGTAAGAGAACAACAACAACAACAAAACACACACACACACACTCTCAGAGACAATGGCGTGGGCTGTGAAACTGAGATTTCTCTCAAGAGAGAGAATCTTTATCATCAAAACGGAGGGACCAACCTTACCCAGTCTCACTGGAGTGTGTGTGTGTGTGTGTGTGTGTGTGTGTGTGTGTGTGTGTGTGTGTGTGTGTGTGTGTGTGTGTGTGTTGTTTTTGTTGTTGTTGATGTTATTGTTCTTCATCCATCGTAGTTGATGATAACCAAGGAGATCACATTGACGAGAACTGTGAGTGATGTGTCCAACGACTGTGGCTCATCAGTTTAATGCGGGCACGGAAGACACACACCTGCTGCAAGTGGGGAAAAGGAGGTTTGCAGGCACTGCCTCTTGTCCTCTGCTTTCCTCTGCTGTGCATAAGAAGCAGCACCTTTGCAGACGCCATTTCGTCAACAAGGATGGCTTAGCACCACCGTCTCCAATGATCTATGTCAAGGTCGATGCTAATCAATGGGGCCACGACCGAGTCATTGGCTCGATGTTTCCGGTCATCCTGTGAACGCTTGCCTTCCACCAGTTCTCCATAAAATAGCGTACGTATACGTATACCTCACATGACAGGAATATGATTTTGTTATGCTTGGCGCGCACGTCAGCACTAAGTGCAGAGGCATGAACGCTGTCAGTGTGAGTCCGTGCGCATGTCAATGAGTGTCTCTGGCTTGGAAATAGAATCAAAAATGAAAGCATGTTCTGCGGAATTGTTGTCTGGCTCTGCTTCTTGTGGAACTGTGGAAACGGGAGGGTCGGGGAATAGTTGGAAAGGAATGGGGGCGGGCGGTGGCCGTTGCTAATGAAAAAAAAAAACTACAGTGAAACCCTGAGATCAACTCCTTGTTCCCACCCACCCTATATCACTCCCTTCATCTTCAAGACATTCTTCCCCTCCGTTCCAGCCTTCCCTTTTCTCTCTCATTCAATTATTGAAAGAGGGCAGTAGAAGCCCTGAGCTGACTTCTTGCAATAATCAATCTGCCTTTCTTTCTCTACAGGTCCCCCCCCCTCCCCCTTTTGCCCCCACGCCTCCTCCTCTCCCTCTGTTAGTGTGCACAAGTCACATGCATGCCGCACATGTGTGTGTGTGTGTGTGTGTGTGTGTGTGTGTGTGTGTGTGTGTGTGTGTGTGTGTGGTGTGTGAGTGTGTGTGTGTGTGTGTGTGTGTGTGTGTGTGTGTGTGTGTGTGTGTGTGTGTGTGTGTGTGTGTGTGTGTGTGTGTGTGTGTGTGTGTGTGTGATTACACACACGTACAATGCTGTGTATGTAAGTTGACGTACACATGGTATTCTACAGGTGCGTGCAAAGGATGCAAATACAAGAGTATGTAAGCATGCACACACATACAGACTTAGGAACTTACGTCAGTGCTGATGGACTCTCTCTCCTCTCGTCCTCTTCCTCACCCCTACCTTTCCCTCCCTGTGGCTCCTTATTGACTCACCCCTGCTCCTTGTGTCTCTCTTCCACTCTTCATACACCACAGTCAACTTCTTTGTTTTTGATAAAGTTATTTTCTGCAGTGGACTATATTTTACAGATATTGTGCCAACCACCTTTCCTCCTCCCACCCCAAACCACACACTTTCCTTTCTCCATCCTATTCTCTGGCAACGTTCTCTCTTTAGTTTGATCTGTTTGTTCAGCTGCAGAGTTAAAGATCTGTTGGAAAGATGAGTTGCTGTACCTGTAAGAGACATAGTCTCTGGTGCCTCCAGAAGACAATCCAACCGTGCATAAGTGGTTTCATCACCAGTCGTTGTTTTGACTGACACAAACAGAGCGTGAGCATCAGGAGGGCAGTGTCCGGGCCAAGTTTTAAATTATGTTAGGTTTATGGAGGGGGGGGGGGAGGGAAAAAGAGCAACGGAAGAGAGAGAGAGAGAGAGAGAGAGAGAGAGAGAGAGGCAGAGAGAGAGAGAGAGAGAGAGAGAGAGAGAGAGAGAGAGAGAGAGAGAGAGAGAGAGAGAGAGACAGAGAGAGAGAGAGAGAGAGAGAGAGAGAGAGAGAGAGAGAGTGAGCTTGCATGGCTTGCATGAGAGCATATTCTAATTCTCAAAGTATGCTCCTAATCTCCTTATCATTTCCAAAGAATGTTGGGTATTAGGGAGATAGGGAAGGGGGAGGCTGAGGAGGGGGGGAAGGGGAGGAGGGTTACTCATACACCATGACATGACAGTGTGCACTTCCACCCAAAAAGTGTAAAGGTCAAACACTTCCAGTCGTTCGACACCTGACTCCAAACGCTGGACAGGGCAGCCTAATAACAGTTATACCCTATGTCAGAGACTGACAGCAGTCTGAAACACTATACAGACTCTACACACCCTGGAATAGCATCCCTTTCCCCCAACACACACACACACACACACACACACACACACACACACACACACACACACACACACACACACACACACACACACACACTTGCACACACACATGCACACACACACACTTGCACACACACATGCACACACACACACTTGCACACACACATGCACACACACACACGCTCACACACATACATACACGCACGCATGCACGCACGCACGCACGCACGCACGCACGCACGCACACACACACACACACACACACACACACACACACACACACACACACACACACACACACACACATTTCCTCTCCTGCCCATCGACATTCAGATCCAAGAGAGGAAAGGAGATGGTTTGGAGAGAGATGTTGTGATAGTGCAGCGCACTGGGAGGGGTACAGGCTACTAGTACTCCTGGCAACGGACAATTTGCCGTATGTTATATAGCTGAGGATTTATGTATGAGGGTTGTCTGGCGGTTCCCATCAGTAAACGTGGTATCTGTTGTTGTCTTGTATATTTTAACACATGTGAGTCAAAAAAGGGAGCACCTGTTTCGGTTGTCCATGTGTGTGTGTGTGTGTGTGTGTGTGTGTGTGTGTGTGTGTGTGTGTGTGTGTGTGTGTGTGTGTGTGTGTGTGTGCTGCGTTCTTTCGTAAATGGAAAGCTATTTTTCACGGTAAAATAAAAAAAATCAATTATTTTTGGAACTGATTAACTGGTGGATTGGCAGGCTTACGATTGTATTTGTAACAGACAGTCAAAGTTGGGCTGCATCCCTGTACAGTGTAGGTCGACTAGCCATGCTGCCCTTTCCACATTGGGTCTAGTGCCAATATCAATGAAGTACAATACAATACCACATTCTGCGTTTTCTTGAAGATATCAATTGCTGTTTGCAAGCTTGGAGGCACCGTGGCCAAATGGTAACAGGACCTAATGGTATTATTCCATGCTGTGACGTTCCTGCGGAAACGCGACCATTGCTAAGATCATGGGATGCTGTCATCCAGTCCCATTTGGCCATCACTGATCACAAATCGTTTGACAGCTGAATAATCGGCTGACTTTTGTGGAGGAGAAGGCCTTTTTTTCTCAGCGATGCTTAAGGCATTAAGTGTAATTTTACAGCAACATGTACATTTATTTAAATGATTGTTTGGTGGAGCCATGGAATTTGAAAAGTTATCCGTAGTCCCGTTTTACAATTGAATACACACACACACACACACACACACACACACACACACACACACACACACACACACACACACACACACACACAGAGAGAGAGAGAGAGAGACAGACAGACAGACAGAGAGACACACACACACACACACACACACACACACACACACACACACACACACGGACAATGTTTTACAACACCAATGACAATAGGGTGTGTAAGACTCTGTAACAGTTGTAGATAAATTAAGAATAAAAGCAAAAGCCTCTTGATTCTCATTGCAGTCAAAATCTTTATCTGACAGTCTGAGAGAGAGAGAGAGAGAGAGAGAGAGAGAGAGAGAGAGAGAGAGAGAGAGAGAGAGAGAGAGAGAGAGAGAGAGAGAGAGGAGTATAGAATAATGGGGCACAGGCGCATGTAAGTGCTTCTGCAATGCTCACAGATACTTTGTTGCTGGAGAACTGAATCGAATGTTCCAAGACATAAAGATACGCACTGGTGTGATCAACTGGCTTGGCGGTTCTTTCAGTTTAATTCTGTTTTGCACTGATTTCTTTTGTGTACACATATTCAGACACACACACACTGACAAACACACACTAACACACAGACATAGACACAGACACAGACAGACAGACAGACATCCCCCCACGCCCCCCCCCCCCCACACACACACACATACACACATACACCTTGCAAACCACGTATTCAACCCTCTTCCTAACCCCGTTCGTGCACATTACCACTCCCCTCACCCTACTTCCTGTCCCTGATCTGTGCTTCTGCCATGCCCTCCCCCATTCCATACTCCTCACCACCCCACCACTGACTCCATCCCCAAACTCCTCCATCCTTCAACCATCACCCCCCTCTCCCTCCTTCTCCCCTCCCACTGCCACCAACATCTCCTTTAAACAGAACCTCGTCAGCCATTCGTCCATCTCATTTTCACTTCATTTACTTCCTTCCTGAGACTTTTCACCAATTCTCTGTTGTTCCCCCTCCCTACCCGTCCCCCCTCCCCCCCCCCCCCCCACACACCCCCACACACACACCTTCACCTGGTCTGTGTTGTGGAGTCATTTGTCTGACTGACTCTAATATCCTCCTCCTCCTAATCACTCCCCAGAGGTTGCCCAGTATCCTCCGCCTGACATGCGAAAGTGCCTTTCACACACACACACACACACACACACACACACACACACACACACACACACACACACACACACACACACACACACGTGCAGTCAGACAGACAGATAGACAGACAGACAGACAGACAGACAGACACACATACACACACACACACACACGCACGCACGCACGCACGCACACGCACGCACGCACGCACGCACACACACACACACACACACACACACACACGCACGCACACACATACACAAACAGAGGCAAGCAGGCATGCAGGCACAAAGACACACACATACACACACCACATGCACTTACCCCCCCCCCCCCCCCACACACACACACACACACACACACTCACACACACACACACACACACACACACACACACACACAACGCAACACACACACACAGACACGCACACACACACGTACACACACACACACACACACACACACACACACACACACACACACACACACTTCACGATTATCCTTTCAATCCTGACCTGATTAAAGGTGAAACTGTTCCGGAAACTTCCGTCTTTTATTTTGGGTAAATCAATTTTGCATGAAGAGAAAAACAGATGTAAAAATAGACAGAACAACCTGTTCAGCATTATCTATTCTCACCTTTTATTGCTTCTTACTACACCAACGAAAGGTTGAAGCATTAGTTCTTTTCTCTCCCCCCCCCCCTTTTTTTTTTTTCAGAGCGCGTGGTCATTGTGGTGATGATAGTGGAAGAGGTGGCCCTGAATGAAATATAAGGCTAACAAAAAGTCATAAAGTATAAATTCAGTTTTTCTTAATGTGATTGAATTACATCTTGAGGAAGATTTAAAGAAACGTTCATGTATATTCATTTTAGGGGATGTTCGTTTATCATTTTTAAAATTCTTATTTATCTGTTTATTTATTCATTGCAGAGGACAGTGGTCTATCTTACCATTCAGTTGGGGCAAGTCGGAGATTAAAAAAAAAACACACACCACTGGAATGATTCATTGCGACTCAGTGTTGACTGCTCCCTGTATATTTCAGGTGCCAGAGCACTAATGGAACGAAGTGAAATAAGCTTGAGGACGGGGACCTGAAAGAGCATCATGGGAGCAGTAATACCACCGAAATAATACTAAAAATGAGACAACGGAATAACACAAGTTTTCAAATATGTCGGCGCATGTTAGGAAAATGGTCTTTCACTAGAAGGGAAGCCTCTAATCGTAATAGAAGTCCCTTAGTGTTACATGAGCCCAAGAAGCTATGTTTTTAGTAGTAGTATTAGTTGCTGGAGAGAGAGCTTTAGTAGTAGTAGTAGTAGTAGTGGTAGTAGTAGTAGTAGTACTAGTAGTAGTAGTAGTAGTAGTAGTAGTAGTAGTAGTAGCACCAGCAGCAGCAGTGGTAGTAGTAGTAGTAGAAGTAGCTGTTGCCAGAATAGCTCAGTTCGTAGAGTGCCAGACTCGTAGCCACGGTGATATCGGGGATGCAGGTCTGAATCACCGCCAGGCCGTTATGATGGAACTGTTTTCCCCCATGGAATTATCATTGATTGTGACCCCATTTCCAGAAAACCTTCCAAATAAAACTGTAAATCAAAGTTCCATGCGTGAACGCACGGAAAACAACTTCCATACACATAAAATTGCATCACCAGCTTTCGGAAGAGAAGGCAGTTTGGGCCGTTGGTATGGATGGCATGAATCCTTCATCTTGAGGACGCCTTCCACAATCACCGTTTATAGATATATGTTTGTTTGACACGTGGTTTGACTTCAGTTTTAGAAAAGCAAACTAAGCAAAAATATTGCTTTCATATGAACTTTTTTTCTTGAGTCAGTTTAGATTCTTTGTGATGAGCATGTGTGCGCCCAAAATGTCATTTCTGGTGTGTGTGTGTGTGTGTGTGTGTGTGTGTGTGTGTGTGTGTGTGTGTGTGTGTGTGTGTGTGTGTGTGTGTGTGTGTGCGCGTGTGCGTGTGTGTGTGTGTGTTCGTTCGTTCTTTGTTTTCACGTATTTTTACTATAAGTGATATTAGACCAAAGTGTGCGTGAATGGGTGCATTCTGTCTGTGAGTGTGTGAGAGTGTAAATGAGTGAGGTAATGTAAAACTGTGAACACTGCATTAACAGTAAAGAGGTAATGTTAAAGATACATATAACAAACAAAATGCAAAATACAGAAACGTGGGCGGGTGGATGTGTCCTTCACCACTAATCTACATTGTAAGAAAAAAAATCTACAGGAATGACCTGATGGGTGTGTGTGAATTAGGGATTCAGCACTTTTGTATCATACAATACATCTTCTATGTTTTCTTCCGAAACATTCTTTGGTGTGACTGATTCAGGTAGAAAACCTCGGAGATTTTTACAATGGAATAAAATGTGATTAACTGTGATTTGTGCACCACACAGGCAATATACATTTTTTTTTGTGGAGAATTTTGTTTTTAGAGCGTTAACTTTTAGGCGGCAAAAAGGGAAGTTACAAGTCTAGAATAATATAATGGTGTATTTGACAACTTTCTTGATACAATTTCCAACGGAACTGCAGCTGTATTTTGTGTTAGAGTCTTTTCATCAGAACGTCTGCTAATTTTTTTCCATGCTGTTATTTCTAGCAGCCTGTAATTTTCATGGAGTGACAAAGGAAGTGTGTCATGTCTACAGTCTTCTCTAAACCTTTTTGCGCCTCTTTTAGCAGCTCTGTCGGCCATTTCGTTTCCATTTATGTTACAGTGCGAAGGCACCCAACAAAACTCAATGACTGCCTTTAACCGACAAGCAATTTAATAAATAATGAATTTCATACATAAGGTCAGGCCGTGTATCGGTACTGAAGGAGTTCAGTGAACATAAAACCGATTCAGAATCCATCAATATCACAATTCTAAATACTGTTATTGGAAGGTTCACCAGATATTCTAGAGCAAGCATGATGGGCTGTCAATTCGGCTGTAGAAATTTACAGTTTTTTTTGCCGAGGTAAAAACATTTTTCAATTTTCAGTGCCGGTATGACAAAGGCCGCGCCAAACATTATCATTGTCAAGAACGGAGCCGTCGTGTAAAAACCTGAAGATGATTTTGATATTTTTCATAGATACGTGTTTTTGCAATTGAATTCATAACATTTATATTTTCTTCTTTTCTCAATTTAGAATAGCTGATATCATATAACGGTTTTAATGTTTCCTATGGTGGTATAGGCGCGAATGATGGTCTTATTGATATGTCTTTGATGCTTATTCCTGAACTTTCAATTAAATTACAAGTACATGTTGCTATTGACATTAGCGACGATATATTGTTTGCCGTTTTAGGAAAACCATACTCCAGTTCTTAGTTTCAATTCTTCCCCAATGAAATTGTCACTTGTACTTGCTCTCAACACAAATTTTGAAGTAGCAAGTTCATGATAATCATCAAGCGGTAAGATTCCAGCTGCTCTGTATGTTTCTTTGTTTGACGCATGACTCGGAAGGCCAAGAGCTAGTTTATAGGCTTTACAGTCAATACTTTGTAATTTTTGTAATAGGTATTTTGGAACACTAAAGTAAATTTCTTGTCCATAAGAAAGTTTGGACCTAACAAGTGCTGTAGAAAGATGAATTTAAGGTTTCAGGGTCCATTCCCCAAGGTAATCTACTAATGGTCTTTAACAGATTTAAGCTATGTCTTGCCTTTGTTAGAATATACTCAAAATACATATTCCATGTCAGTTTTGATGTAAGAATTAGTCCCAAGAACTTAACATTTGTTTATATTGTAACGGCTCACCAAGCAGTTTTAAGATCGGTAATTTTGGTGGATTACTACCAGAGGTAAATAGTATCATATTAGTTTTTTCAGGGGATAAAGATAGTCCATTTTGAAACATGTATTTTTCGATGTTATCAAGGTCAAACTGGTACAATCTCCTTATGTCATTTTGGGCTCTTCGGGGTGTCGACTTTTTTTTTAAGGTTACGTCCATCCACATACATATACCACCTGCATATTGGACGAGAGTTATTTTGCTTGATACCGCCTTAGGCAGGTCATGTATTATGATGTTGAAAAGTATAGGTGCAATCACTGAGCCTTGTGGGATACCCATGTCTAGACTCCTAGGGGCAGAGTATGTTGGTCCCACTCTGGCCATCATTGACCTGTGTGTGTGTGTGTGTGTGTGTGTGTGTGTGTGTGTGTGTGTGTGCATACGTGCACGCGCGCGCATGTGTGTGTGTGTGCTATGTGGGTCATAGTTGGTGGTGACCAATGACATCACATTGAAGAGTACTGGATATGGTGTGCATGATGACTATGGCTGATTAGTCTGATGTGGGCTGCAAGTTGGGCAAAAGAAAAAACATCTGTTGGCACTTCCCCTGAGCCTCTGGTGTCCTCTGCTATTTATAAGAGATAGCACCTCTGCCGGTGCAATTTGTCTGGTGAGATGGCTTAGCGCCACGACTTCCAACTGTCTGCGTGAAGGTCAGTGCTAATCAATGAGGCCACGACCAAGTCATTGACTCGATTATTCTGACACCATTGTGAACACTTGCCTTCCGCCAGTTCCTCATAGAACAGCGTACTTATACGTATACGTCACATGGCGTGCATATGATTTTGCTATGCTTTGCGCGCACGTCAGCAGCGAGTGCGAAGGCAGGAAAGCTGTCAGTGTGAGTCCGTGCGCATGTCAGTGGGTATCTCTGGCTTGGGAGTACGAGTAAGCTTGAAAGCACCTTCTTCTGAATTGCTGTCTGGCTCTGCTTCTTGTGGAACTGTGGAAGAGGGAGGGTTGGGGAATGGTTGGGAAGGGAACGGATGGCGATTAGTAATGTTAAGACTGCAGCGAAACCTGAGGTCAACTCCTTCTTCCCCCCCCCCCCCCTATCATTCCCTTCATCTTCAAGACACACTCCCTGTCTGAATTCCACCCTTCCCTTGTCTCTCCGATTCAATGATTGAAAGAAAGTGGTAGAAAGGACCGAGCTGACTTCTTGCGATAATCAGTCTGCCTTTCTTTCTTTATAGCATCCCCCTGCCACACTCACCCTCCTCTCCCAATGTCAGCGTGCGCTCATACGCATGCATTGTGTGTGTGTGTGTGTGTGTGTGTGTGTGTGTGTGTGTGTGTGTGTTTGTGTGTGTGTGTGTGTGTGTGTGTGCGTGCGTGCGTGCGTGTGTGTGTGTGTGTGTGTGTGTGTGTGTGTGTGTGTGTGTGTGTGTGTGTGTGTGTGTGTGTGCGTGCGCGCGCGCGCGTGTGTGTGTGTGCGTGTATGTGTGTGTGCGTGTGTGTTTGCGTGTGTTTGTGTGTGTGTGTGTGTGTGTGTGTACAGTTACAGGTTGGCTACAGGTGCGTTCAAAGAGTGCAAAGATTTAAATGCATGTGACAGGAAACATGTACGGATGTGCTCACATACAGACTTACGAACTATGCAACCCCTCCCTCTCCTCTCGCCCTCTTCCTCACCCCCCCCCCCCCCCCCCCCCTCTACCCCTCCCTACGCTCCCTTCTCGACCCAACCCTGCTCCTCACGTCTGTCTTCCACTCTTCATAAACCACATATTCTCTGTTGAGAAAGAGAGAGAGAGAGCTGTTTTCTGCAGTGGACTTTGTCTTCCACCACCTTTCCATCCTCCCACCCCCAAACCACACACCTTTCTTTCCCTACCTAATTTCCCAGCTACTCTCTGTTTAGTTTGAGTTGTTTGTTCAGCTGCCGAGTTAAAAGAAAAAGAAGAAAAAACTCTTGGGAAAGATGGGTTTCTGTACCTGCAAGAGGCATCGTCTGTGGTGTCTGCAGTAGACGATCCACACATCCCATGGTGGGTTCATCACCAGTCGCTGTTTTGACTGACACGAACACAGCGTGAGCATCTGGAGGGCAGTGTCCGGGCCAAGTCTAACATTGTGTTAGGTTTATGGAGTAGTGGGGTGGCGAAAAAGAAAAGAGCGAAAAGAGAAAAGAGTAATAGAGAGAGAGAGAGAGAGAGAGAGAGAGAGAGAGAGAGAGAGAGGATGTGAGCTTGTACAGTTTGCGTGAGTATGTGCTCTAACTCTAAAGGTTTACTCCTAATCTCCTTACCACGCCCAAGGAATGTTGGGGATCAGAGAAATGGGGAGGGGGAGGCTGAGGAGGGGATAGGGGGAGGAGGACTACGCAGACACTATAACAGGATACTGTGTACTTCCACCAGAAAGAGTAAAGGTCAGACACTTTCAGACGTCCGACACCTGACTCCAGTCGCTGGACAGGGCAGCCCAATAACAATCATACCCTTGTCAGGAGCTGACAGCAGTCTGGAACACTACACAAACCCAAGCATCCCTGGAATAGAATCCCCTTCCCCCAACACACACACACACACACACACACACACACACACACACGTGCGCGTGCCTGCGCGCGGACACACACACACACACACACACACACACACACACACACACACACACACTCACTCATACTACAGACTTCCTCCCCTGCCCATCGACATTCACAGCCAAAACGAGAAAAGGTATGGGGTTTGAGAGAGACTTGATAATGGAGAAGAGTGAGAAGGGGTGCAGGCTACATAGTAGGCCTACTCTTGGCAACGGACAATTTACCGCATGCCATATAGTTGTGGATTTATGTATGAGAGTTGTCTGTTGGTTTCCATCAGTTTAATTTAACGTCTTTTCACAAACTATGTGATATTAGACAAGAAAGGAGAGATAGACAGGCAAATAGAAGGATATAGATAGAGTTTGTTCATATTGCTTACAAGTGTGTGTGTGTGTGTGTGTGTGTGTGTGTGTGTGTGTGTGTGTGTGTGTAGGGAGGGGCTGGGAGTGAGTGGAGGGTGGTGTACATAACATCAGAAAACAATTAAACAGGCAAACGAATAAACAAACAGCAAACCTACACACCCTATCAATATCAGATTAAAGCAAATACCTGACTGGGCTACAAATCAGGCACAAAGTAACTTTCAAAGCAAAATCAATATCAGAAAAAAATATCTGTCACAGACATGCCTGATAAATGTGGCAGAAATGCCTTGAGAGGCGCACATTCGAACAAAACATGATCTCTGGTCAGTTTTGTTTCCCCGCATATGCATTTTGTTGCAGAGCTATATTTAGTTCTAAAAGCATCCAGTTTCAATCGATGAAATATTGAAACGAAGTTTCTGTAGTGATGCATATCATAAATGTACAGATTTTGAATGCTTTTGAAATGATCAATACTAAAAAGCCATTACAATTGCTAGTACGTATCGATAGAACTTTCCATCTGTACTCCGTTGATACAAGGCTGCAAAGGTCCTTGCCAGTCATTCCCCCTTCCTGTATTTTACATACCCCTTTCACAGGTTAGTCGAGTAGGAAAAGGAAGCCAGTTACCGCCCTTGCTTATTTTGTCTTTGTCAGGAGAGGAGGAGGACGAGGGCGGGGAGGGGGTGGGGGTGGGGAGGGCGGGGGCAATAGGGTGTAAGGTCTTTGGTTGAGTGCGGGTATGCAGGGATGTGGTGAAAGTAAATGGTGGCGGCGGTGGAAGTGGGCTCTCTCTCTCTCCTCTCTCTCTCTCTCTCTCTGTGGTGTGTGTGTGTGTGTGTGTGTGTGTGTGTGTGTGTGTGAGAGTGTGAGGTGTGTGTGTGTGTGTGTGTGTGTGTGTGTGTGTGTGTGTGTGTGTGTGCCTGCGCGCACACGCACGCGTATTGTGTGTGTGTGTGTGTGTGTGTGTGTGTGTGTGTGTGTGTGTGCAATTTCAAAGCTTAACAACGGGTAACTTTTCAAATGTTGTGGCCTATGGCTTCATCAAACTAATCATTAACAATATTTACACATTGCCATAACATTACACACAATGTCGTTAGCGTCACGGAGAAACAGGCCTTCTCCTCCACAAACGTCAGTTGATTCGTCAGCAGTCAAACGCTTCCTGATCAGTGATGGTTGAATGGGAAATGATGACATTATTCCATCATATCAGCAATGCAGACGTTTCTGCAGGATCCTTCACTACATGGAACAATGCCATAAAGTCCCGGTGCGATTGGCTCCGGTGCCTGCCAGCTTGCGAACAGCAATTGATATCTGAACGCAGAAAATGCCACTGTCTTACTCTTCATCTATACTGGCACTGGCCCCAATGGGGCAACTGCAGTACAGCCAGGTGATCTGCTTTGTACTGGGATAAAGCCCATGTATGACCATCTGTTACAAATTACACACACACACACACACACACACACACACTGCAAATCCTCCCGCAAGCCGCCGCGTACCCACCCCTCTTCTCAAGTCCGTTTGTACACACTACCATCCCCCTCATCCTACTCTTCCGGTCCCTGATCTGTACTGTTGTCATCTCCCTCACTTCCCCCTCCCCCAGACCCTATCCGTCTCCGCCCCCCCACCCCCCGACTCCATCCCCAACCCCCTCCGTGCTTTCACCTTCAACCCAAACCCTTTCTTCGACCGTCCGACTGCCATCATCTTCTCTTTTTTAAATAGAACCTCTCGTCTGCATTCCTCCTCCCTTTCACTTCATTTACCTTCTTCCTCAGACTTTCCTCCAATCATCTGTTGTCTGCCCCCCCCCCCCCCCCCCCCCGCCACCGCCCCTTCACCTGGTCTGTGTTGTGGAGTCATTTGCCTGATTGACTCTCCATCATTATCTACCTAATTACTCCTCAGACCTTGCCCAATCTACCCCGACTGACACGCAATACTGTCACAGAGAGAGAGAGAGAGAGAGAGAGAGAGAGAGAGAGAGAGAGAGAGAGAGAGGCTCGACAATCAATACAAGAAGACTGAAGTGATGCACTAGCCAGCCCAGGGAAAGCCATACGTTGAGCCAGTCATCATTGGACAGCAAACTGAACGCGGTGGATAAGTTCACCTACCTAGGCAGCACTCTGTCCAGAAACGTTGTCGTCGATGATGAGGTGAATGCCCGGCTCGCCAAAGCTAGTGCCGCTTTTGGCAGACTCCACAAGAACGTATGGAACAGGAGAGGCATCACGCTAGGGACCAAGACCAAAGTGTATCGGGCCATAGTTCTCACCACACTGCTCTATGGCTGTGAAACATGGACAGTTTTACCAGCGTCACGCCAGGAAACTGAACCATTTCCACACCACTTGCCTCAGAAGACTGAGTCATGGGCATTAAGTGGCAAGACAAGATTCCGGAAACTGAAGTTCCTCACTTGTGCTGGCCTGACTAGCATCTTCACCATCCTGATGCAGTCACAGCTTCGCTGGGCAGGTCACGTAGTTCGCATGCCAGACCATCGGCTGCCAAAGAAACTATTGATTGGCGAACTGCTACAGGGCAAACGCTCTCATGGAGGCCAGAGGAAGCGTTTCAAAGACAGCCTCAAATTCTCCCTGAAGGCCTTCAACATCAGCCACACAACACGGGAGCAGACGGCCCAGGACAGAGACGGGTGGCTATCAGCTGTCCGCAAAGGTGCAGAGACCTGTGAAAGCAACAGAACTGCTGCAGCTGAGCAGCGCAGGATGATCAGAAAGACCAGCGTCAACAGATCTCCAGCTGCTGCCACCATCCCCTATCCGTACTGTGATAGATCTTTCCGGGCGCAGATCGGCCTGACCAGCCATCTACGCACTCACCCCCGACCCCAGGATGACTAGGTGGTCTTCGTTGACTGACACGCATATTGCCACGAACAGAGAGAGAGAGAGAGAGAGAGAGAGAGAGAGAGAGAGAGTGAGAGAGAGAGAGAGGAGCAGAGAGAGAGGAGAGAGAGACCGGGGGTACACACACACACACACACACCACACACACACACACACACGCACACACACACAAAACGCATGATACCAGGTATGTGCGTGCGCAGACAAACGTGATTCTCCTTCCGACCCTGGCCTCATTTAAGGTCAAAAGGTTCAGGGAACTTTCGTCTTTCATTTTGGGTAATTGAGTTGTGTGTGAAGGGAAGAACAGGAGTGAAAACAGAACAAAAAAAAAATGGCTCTTAAGAAACGTTAATAATTTGATGTTGTGTGCAGTGTTATCCGTTCTCATCTTCTATCGCTTTTTGATTTTAAAACCTGCAAAAAGGGTTAGGTTGAAGGACTTTTTTTTTTCTATCCATTTTTCTTTCTTTCATACTTTCTTTCTTTCTTTCTTTCTTTCTATTTTGAGGACATGGTGGTGGTGGTGGCAGTGGTGGTGGTGGTTGTGGTGGCACTGTATGAAATTTGAGTTGAAGTTTGAAAGTTTAATATATAGCTGACTTCCGATAATTATTACATTTTCTTATTTCATTTAAATACATTTTGAGAATTTTTGTTTCATTTATGTTTATTTTTTAGTTGATATTCATTCGTTTGTTTATTTATTTATCTATTTATTTATTCATATCTATTTTGTTCGTTTATGTATTCAACAGCAATGTAATCTTAATCTGCCGTTCGGCTGGGGCAAGATAGGGAGGAGGGGGAGGGAAACCCGAACTGTCCGCTAAAGTCACGCGGCAGCAGGGCAATGGCTTTTTTCTCGGATTAGTTCATTCAATACCGACTGCTCCCTGTGGATTGCCGGCGCCGGGGCTGTGACAAGACAATCCCGAAGATGACTCTGAACAGGGAACAGGGAAGGAGCATCAAGGGGGCGATAATGCCACAGAAATGGCGCGCGCACACACACACGCACGCATGCACGCACGCACGAACGCACGCACGCACGCACGCACGCACACACACACACACACACCACACACACACACACACACACACCACGCACAGAGAAAACCAACAGATGAACAAACAAACACACCAATCCCTTTGACTGAGCGATGTAGTGTGTTGGTGGGTGATTCCTACGATAAAGTCATGTGTTTTAGATACAGTTTTATCTTTTTCTTTTGTTTATTCATTTATCTCATTTTCCCTAATCCCCTTCTCCCTACTGCTTTATAAGCCCGTTCTGATGTCCCCCCCCCCCCCCTTTTTTTTAAATAGTTGAATGGGCCCTGAAACATTTCTGCAATTGCCTTTTCAGTCAGCTGAAGAATCGTCTGAATGTTGGCATCGAAAATTTGAAATCGTGACAAAAATTTGCCCCCCCCCCCTCCCGCGCTCCCTATTGCCCTACCTCATCTCGGCATTCCCCAAACCCTCACCCACAAAACCTCCTCCTGTTCGATCTCTACGCTCAGCTTTACAAATTCAATCTCATCACCGATCCCAACTCCATTGATTATATAAATTCGTGTCACAACTAGTGACCTTCCCTTTGTTGTCACTATTCCCTTTCCCAAACCCCTTTACCCCATCTTCCTTCTTCTCGAACTCTCAGATGGTGATGCCAGTTGCCACACGAAGTGGGAGGTCTCCGAAGGTCAGCCAGGCCCTTAGAGCGTGGCCCTCAGAGCACTGCTTCCGGCCATTGGTCCGCCATCCTGTAGGCTATGTCGGTCGGGTCTGTACCCATGGAAAGAACAGAACGATATTGGCAGTGGCGTTGTCTGGCCAGCTGTGCCGTAACTTCAAACAGAAATGGAGCCCTCATAATCCCTCCAGCGCCCTCGGGTCTCTCCTCACAATTCCCTTCAACTGCTCTTCCTTTCCCACCCAGCCCCCCATCCCCCCCAACACCCCCCCCCCCCCCCCCCCCCCCCGCGCGCGCGTCGTGTGGGTGTGTGATGGTGTGTGTCGGTGGCGTGCGTGAGTACGTGTGTGTGTGGGTTGTGTGTGGGTGAGAG
>JADBJO010018519.1:0-35198 GCA_016801955.1 Conus betulinus | reverse complement strand
GAGACCGAGAGCATACAGACAGAAAGAGAAAGAGCGAGAGAGAGAGAGAGAGACAGACAGCAGACAGACAAACATACAGACTTACCAGACAGACAGAGCATAAGTGAAAGACAGACAGACAGTCGGAAGAACAGTATCTTGAGATTATGTGTACCGCCGTCAATATCACAAAACCTAATGCACGGACTCAACAACGTCCCGCCTCTCTGCCGCCCCCCCCCCCCCCCCCCCCCCCCCCCCCCCACACACACACACACACACACTGATAACCATTGCTCCCGCCTCATACATAAGCGTTCCTTTTGCTGCAAGTTGTGAAATGATCTATCGTTACCGGCAGTGTCCTAAAAAATATAATACTAGTGCAGCACCACTTGACAAGTGGTTTCAAACTTCAGTTTCAAGTGTGTGTGTGCCGGGAGGGGGGAGGTAGGTGTGTGTGTGTGTGTGGTGTGTGTGTGTGTGTGTGTGTGTGTGTGTGCGTGCGTGCGTGCGTGCGTGCGTGCGTGCGTGCGTGCGTGCGTGTGTGTGTGTGTATGTGTGTGTGTGTGTGTGTGTGTGTGTGTGTGTGTGTGTGTGTGTGTGTGTGTGTGTGTGTGTGTGTGTGTGTGTGTGTGTCTCGGGCTTCATGATTCACGAATTCTGTACAGTTCTTTGCGACTGGTTATAAAAAACCGCTTGCAAGCATTCGCGTCAGCTGTTGCGCTGTAACCTCACATCGCCGCACTCACTACCCAACAACGCCCAAGGATCAAACTGAGACGGTAAGACCTTTTTTGTTCTCTCTCTCTCTCTCTCTCTCTCTCTCTCTCTCTCTCTCTCTCTCTCTCTCTTAAATTAAATAATCATCGGTGGCAAAAGAATCGAAACGTACAGACAAGACACAGTAAGCATGCGGATTTATATTCTGTTATTGATGTCCTTCTTAAAAATGTCTTTTCATGAGTGTATGTAGTAGTAGTAGTAGTAGTAGTAGTAGTAGTAGTAGTAGTAGTAGTAGTAGTAGTAATAGTAGTAGTAATAGTAGTAGTACTTCAGTTTTACTTCTGTTCACATATGTAATATTAGAGAGAGAAGGGAGAGAGTGAGAGTGAGAGGAGAGAGAGAGAGGAGAGAGAGAGAGAGAGAGAGAGAGAGAGAGAGAGAGAGAGAGAGAGAGAGAGAGATGCAGAAATGTCTGTGACTATGTAAGTGTATGCATAATGTGGTTATCTAAGTGCATATAAAATGTCCCGCTAATCATCCCTACGACATACCTGCAAATGATCTTAAAGTAAACGCTTAACTGGACTACAAATTAAGAAAAAACAGCGTTGACAGCAGCAGACTTTAAATCTGAAAAGACATCACACAAAGACATGCCTGATAATGGTGGTAAATGAGCTTGAAGAGGTAAACAGTCAAACAGCGGATGCTTGCTGGTTATTCTTCGTTCTCCACAAATACAGTTTGCTTCGTTTGTATATTTAGTTTTTAAGGCATCAAGCTTTAATTCATAAAATATTGAAAGAAAAATTTCTGTATTGGTATATATTTTTCACTTTAAATGAGGAATGCTGTTTACATGTTCATAATTCATTAAATGAGTGTTTTTTTATCCGCCACACCAAGCAACGTATTTTTGTACTGTTTTCTGAATCGGCAACAGACGGTTTGCTTAATAATTGATTGACTTCAGGCAAAGAAAAATTATATTTAATACCATGGCGCACCTTTCATTGCTGGCTCCTCTCTTTGCACATATATCAGCTAGCTCATTACCCAAAATACCCCAAACGCGATGGAATCCAACAGAAGGTGGCATCAATTCCTTTACACACAAGAAATTTGTTCGAAACGGTATTTGGAAATTTTATAGTTTGCAGAACAGATATTGAATCCACACAAATAACTACTTTAAATATTGATTGTAGCAAGTCAATTAAATGTGACAACGCCATTATAACAACTATCATTTCGGCGACAAACGTTGATCTGCCTGTTCCGATGGAATGTATTTTTTCAACCTTTTGTGATGGCATAACAAAAGCAGAACCTGACTCATTATTAGACAATAAAGAACCATCTGTGTAAACTTTCAGATGTTAAGGATGTTTCGCTTGTACATGCATCTTTACAGAATAAGATGAAATATTTGGTTGGTCAGTGTTGCGCACATCAGTGTGATCAAGATCAAAATGTGCCCCTTTTTTTTTTTCCCAAGCTGGAGGAGAAATCAAGTCTACCTACGCTAATGTCTCAGAACTGACTGTTGACTCTTTTAAAAGATGTTCTATACAAGAACAATGGTAGAATATGACAAAATAATCTGCGCTCTTTTTGGATAATGAGATTCAAGTTTCATAGCGATGTCATTTTCGTTCACACACTATGAGCGTTGAACACTTCATTACATATTTTTATATATTTGGCAAGTGTTAGCTTTCTATGGTCGTCTAATTGTAAAATATCACTTTCCTTGTAAGTTCGGTAAGTTGAAGCATGGAATGGAAGCACAAAGCATAATTTATAGACTTTACTATCTATGCTTTGCAGTTTTAGCGCGCAACTCTGTGTGTGTGTGTGTGTGTGTAAGTGTGTGTGTGTGTGTGTGTGTGTGTGTGTGTGTGTGTGTGTGTGTGTGTGTGTGTGTGTGTGTGTGTGTGTGTGTGTGTGTGTGTGTGTGTGTGTGTGATTTTACCGATAAGCGTTCTCTTGCTGATAAACAGACAGCACACTTACCGCCCTCCCAACTTCCATCTCTAATTCCCCTTTCCCTCCTCTTCACTTTCCCACCCACCCTCCTCCCTATCCCCATACACCCGTGTCTCCAAGACACACACACACACGCACACACACACACACACACACGCACACACACACACACACACAAACACAAACACACACACACACACACACACACACCACAACACACACACACACACACACACACACACACACACACACACAACACACACACACACACTCACACAACCAACACACACACACACACACACACACACACACACACACACACACACACACACACACACACACACACACCACACCACCACACACACACACACCACGACACACACACACACACACACACCACACACACACACACACACACACACACACACACACACACACACACACACACACACACACACACACACACACACACACACACACACACACACACACACACACGATGAACCTTCTTTTTTCTCCACTTCCAGTATTAAAATGTTTAGTTAATTCCCACTTGGAAAGTAAGTATACAGACTATCTAAAGATATACACCGATGGATCCGTCCTTGAAGATGAAATACTGGTGCAGCTTTTGTAATACCCTTATTAAAAACAGAAAAACGATATTACATTGGTAAACATTATTCTATTTTTACTGCTGAACTTGTAGCCATACTTATGGCATTAAATTACATTGTAGATTTTTTTCCGATGGATACATGCAAAATCTTATCTGTGTGGATTCAAAGTCTGTTTTACAAGCCATTAAATCCCGAGGCATAAGAAAACGACTGGAAATGACTATTGAAATAAAACATATCATTCATGAGTTGTCTATAAAGGGTACCAGTATTACCCTTTGCTGGATTCCTTCTCACTCCGGAATCACCCACAACGAGTGGGCAGCAGATCATGCGCTAAACAAACAGGCAGCGAAAAAAATTTAGAAGGTTCACAACATCTCGACATTCAACTAGATCTGCATGAATTTTAACCAGCGCATAGAAAAAGTGTCTCAAAATCAGGCTGCTGAACTGCACAAAAAAAAACAAATGGTCAGTATTACCAACACTGTGTACAAGTAAAGAATGCAGCGAATCCGAAATCCTTTTTAAACAATTTATCTGTAATGCATTCCAGACATGTTACTAGTTTGATGTATAAGTTCCGATTGAATGCTTTTAGAACAAAGTATTCAAAAAATATACATTGCATATGTGGCAAACAAATTACCGTAAACCATCTACTTCTTCACTGCCCAGGAGCTAGGCACTTTGTTCCTAAAATAAAAAGTTAGCAGATCAATTGTCAGCCAGTGCACACCATTATCCACTGAAAATATTTTAAATAATCATACATTACTTTGCATGTTCTCTGTAATTTTGAATTCCAGCCCACTTGGTATCTATCTCTGATGTATTTTAAACTAAAATTGTTGTGTTGTACGACATTGATATAAAAGTTACGATTATATGATATATAGTTAGCCCCCCCCCCCCCCCCCCCCCCCCCCTCCCTTCCTCTGTTCCGTCCGTCCTCCTTTCCACCCTGATGCCCCCCATCCCCACCCGCAACCCCCCCCCCCCCACCCACCCACCCATCCCCCTGCATTATGCTCCAATCTTACTAAACTTGGATAAGTAAATATCTACATATCTCACCACCCATCCCAATCTCCCCCTCTTGCCCCTAGCACAGTCCTCTCTCTCTCTCTCTCTCTCTCTCTCTCTCTCTCTCTCTCTCTCTCTCTCTCTCTCTCTCTCTCTCTCACTCTCTCTCTCTCTCACACTCACACACACACACACACACACACACACATACACACACAGGCGCACAAACACACATATAATTATGCACGCACACACACACGCACTCAAACGCATACACATGCACGCACACACACACGTGCACGGTACACGCACACACAGAAATTCCTTTTTTTTTTTTTTTTTTTTCCGTCTAATAACACTTATAGTGAATAGACGTTAAAACTAAAACTAAACTAACTAACGACGATGAAGAAGAAGAAGAAGAAGAAGAAGAAGGAGAAGGCGGCAAAATTTTCGGCGAGTCATAGTTGTGATAAAGAGGTTAAAACGTCTTTCAACAGCCACCCACCCACCCACCCACCCATCCATCCACTTAGCTTCTCATGTCCCCAGTACACACTTACGTGGGTTTGCACAGCGATTATGAAGCAGGTCGGGATGACCCAGAGGTATGTGGCAGGTGTGTGAGTTTGAACCGTTCTTATCGCGATCATAGTGCGTTAAAAAAAAAAAAAAAAAAAAAAAAAAAAAAAAAAAAAAAAAAAGAAGACAAAAGTGGGTAAGACAAGTGTAGGTCATTCCTTGCCGTTACCGCTGTCGGTCGGTCGATTCGATGTCTCTCTCTCTCTCTCTCTCTCTCTCTCTTCTCTCTCTCTCTCTCTCTCTCTCTCTCTCTCTCACACACACACACACACACACACACACACACACACACACACACACACACACACACACACACACACACACATATATATATATATATATATATATATATATATGTGATATATATATATATATATATATATATATATATATATATATATATATGTATGTGTGTGTGTGTGTGTGTGTGTGTGTGTGTGTGTTCGTGCGTGCGTGCGTGCGTGTGTGTGTGTGTGTGTGTGTGTGTGTATGCGAGTGTGTGTGTGTGTGTGTGTGTGTGTGTGTGTGTGTGTGTGTGTGTGTGTGTGTGTGTGTGTGTTTCAGTGAGGTGTTGAAGTAGTGCAAGGAGTGTACTTGACGTAGAAGTTGCGGGCGGATATGACGGTGAGTTGTCAGGCGTCAATTTTAGATTATCCAGATGTGGTGTGTGTGTGTGTGTGTGTGTGTGTGCCTCGTATCTCATCTGTTAGATTCTATGTCTGTCTGTCTGTCTGTCTGTCTGTTTGTCCGTCTACACGAGCCTCTCCCCCTCTTTGTCTGTATTTCTCATGCTCTGTGTGTGTGTGTGTGTGTGTGTGTGTGTGTGTGTGTGTGTGTGTGTGTGTGTGTGTGTACTGTGTGCCCGCGTGAACGTGTATTAGTTCTGCGTATTATCTCTCTTGGCTTCACATTGCAAATGTTTAACACCTGTACCTGAAGTTAAGAGAGAGAGAGAGAGAGAGAGAGAGAGAGAGAGAGAGAGAGAGAGAGAGAGAGAGAGAGAGAGAGAGACAGATGTGTGTTTGTCGTTTGATTCGAACAATGTGCTAACTGAACCCCGCACAACACGTATAGTTTTATTTGAAAAGATTTTCTCAACACCCAACCAACGTATTTTGACTTATTTTGCATTCAGAGGCACACGTGCGCGCGCTCTCGCAAAAGCGCGCACACACTTTCGTACGCACGCGCACACACAGACACACGCAGACATACACGCGCGTGCGCTCGCGTGCCCACACACGAACACACACCCGTGCACAGATGCAAGTGCTCGCTCGCACAGAAATAAAAACACACAGTCTCCAGCACACGAGTTCAACTGTTGTATGTAGACACACACATACACGCACGAACATTTCGAATTTACAGACGTATGTGCGCATGTGCGCGCGCGCATACACACACACACACACACACACACACACACACACACACACACACACACACACACACACACACACACAACAGTTTTGATTCAGAATTGTTTGATTTCCTCTTATCAGTACATAAACAGTGTAACTTAGTTAAGTCGCATATCCGAAAGCTTTCGAAAATAGTATGGCAGATCACGTCAAGAAAGAACATTTTGATATTAAAAAAATCAAAGAGAATTTTAACTTTAATAGAAAATTACTCTCGTTAATGTACAGGTGACTTAATGCATTAAAACAAAATATGTAAAACAAACAAACAAAATCAAAACAAAACAAACAAACAAACAAACAAAAACAAAAACGCAGTTAGCATATGTGGAAACAAGATTACTCCAGATCATATTGTTTTCTGCAGTGATATGAAAAGAATCATTCCAGTATTGAAGCAAAATACTGTGCAGGCTATTTTTGAGTCACCAGCTTTAACGTATGATTCTTTTGTACACTTAGAACGCACCCCTATTGGAAAATACTTATAACATTCCTATTAACTTTATTTGCGGGGGAGGAGAAAGGAGGGGGGTGGGGTGGATAAAATATGGCGGGGATTGGGGGGGGGGAGCAAAGGATTTTTTTTAAAACTACTTTCATGCGTTTTGACTTTAATTGATTAGTTAGTTGTTGGTTATAGCATTTTGTTTTATGTTAATCTACACTAATGACTTATGTAAAGATATTCACACACTTCCACAATTCTCTCACTCACATACACAGGCACACATTCACACACACACACACACACACACACACACACACACACACACACACACACACACACACACACACACACACACACACATGTTACACACTCACACACATCCACATATTCGCGTGCGCGCGCACCCATACATATACACATGCACACATTATGTGGACGCTCGCAATTACCTCCATACACATTCACCTTCTTGTTTAATATCACGAATAATGGACAGACGTTAAATCACACACACACACACACACACACACACACACACACACACACACACACACACACACACACACACACACACACACTAATGTGTAATCTTTTGGTTTGTACCCAAACTGATATTCCATTTTCAAAATGTCTGATTATTCCATTTTTCTTCGACAACAGTCCACAGGAGCGGACCATGGCGAGAAGGCGAAAGAAGCGCCATCTATCTTCCGCGTGGTGAAGGGAGTTAACATCCCCGCCATGTTTGAAGTCACTTGTGAACGTTCTCTCGAAGATCACGTGGAACTCCTCCGAGATATGGAGATGCGCCCGGATGACGTCATTCTGATGGCTTTCGGCAGATCAGATCAGGTAGGAAGGCATGCTGTCGATTGTTCTTGAGCATCTCATTGTAATTATCACCTTGGAGGACACCTCGAAGGCATGTAACAGTTTCTTCTTTCCGCTCTCAGTGAAGATTACCGAATTTTGTTTGTAAAAATACGTCATGTATCTTCTGAATAGTGTCTCCGGTGAATCTCCCTTTCATCAATTTCTTTCGATCAGTATCAATTATTGCAGGCAGCACAAATCTTGGTCGAGAGGCTAAACAAGGGGAGCTAATCTTATAAGCAACATCCGTTAAGGAAATGCGTCACTAATTTTCTGAAAGTGTTGCTGTGGTTTGTCCTCTGTTGATATGCACAGAATTTCTTTATTGGCGTCACAAACCACTCTCTTTCGACAGAACGCACAACAAAACTGGCCATTTCAACAAATGATTTTGCTTGTTTATCGACAATAAATCCATCACGGTTGTTTGTCTTCTAGGGACACGTTGGTGGTTGCAGTAAGGAACAAAATCATCAAGGTTCTACATCTGCTGTATCATATACTGGGGAGCACGATTGCTCCCAGCTGCTTTGATGGGCAGTTGAGGACGCTGCTTCTCTGGGTCCCATCCGCACCTTGGGGTGTTTGCTTGGATTTGTTCGGGTGTGTATCTTTTTCTTCTCGTTTGAAATACAGATGTTCATAAAAAAATAGAAAAAAAAAAACAACAAAAAAAACATTATGTGAAAATTCTTGTGCTGACAGGGAACATCACCTATGTCTTTTTTTTCAAGAAAAGGTATGGATCCAAGAAAAATTTATAATCTATAAATTACAAAAAAAGATGTATGTCCTTTTGCACCCTTTCCATCTGAAAGATTTGCCCTGGTACGTGAAATCCTTTTTAGCTTCTTGTTTCGAGATAGCGAATTTCATTCACTTTCTTTTTATGAATGTATAAATGTCGTGTGACTCGCCTGCCAGTCAACTCACCACTGAGGAAGGCATTAAAGCCGAACATTTTGGAAATCTTTTTATCTTGTCTGTTGTGGTTTTTTAAACTCTCTGCTATATATAACAAAAGTCCAAATTTCGAGAGGTCTTAAAAAGGCACTAGTATGGAGGAATAAGTCTGACAAATCCTACCACTGCGTCATAAGCTTATTTTCTCATTTAACTGCATCGGTGCTGAGATGAAAAAAACAAGAACGTAATATCTTTGTCGTTGAAGAAAAAGTTTTCAAACGTTTGCAATAGTGTGTAAGAGTTCAGAGTAACGATGACACAAGTTGCAGTTAGTGGACTGATTTAGAAGCTTGTACCACAACGTAACAGCACCATTCTTATCATGAGCAAAGTCAATTAGTTTAAAGCCTTATTGAGAAGGAAACAGAGGTGTTGCATGATGATGATGACGATGACGATGACGATAAGATGATGATGATAATGATTATAAATACTGTGATGATGATGCTGATGATGATGGCGATGATGATGATGATAATGCTGCTGCTGCTGCTGCTGCTGCTGCTGCTGCTGCTGCTGATGATGATGATGAGGAGGAGGAGGAGGAGGAGGAGGACGTCGACAATCACGACAACAATGACGACAATAGTGATGATGATGATGATGATGATGTTGATGATGGCGACGACGACGACGATTACGATAATGATGATGATAAATCATCCCTGTTTCACTACTGTTTACATATGCAGAGGACATTATACTAGTAACACCACTTTCTCTCTCTCTCTCTCTCTCTCTCTCTCTCTCTCTCTCTCTCTCTCTCTCTCTCTCTCTCTCTCTCTCTCTCTCTCTCTCTCTCTCTCACGTGATTTTGTTTTTCTCTTTAACATTTTAGTCACAAATATGTTTGCGTCATACACAGACATTACTTCACATTACCATTATTTTTCTTTGATTTGTTTTTCATCTGATGTCTTCAGGCACTCACTGGATATGGGAGGTGACCTCCATGCTGCTCTCAGGCAAAGCAGAGTACGAGAAACGAACCAAAGAGTTCGCCATGATGGAAGCCACTAAGATCGAGAAACTGGAATCCCAGCCGTCGCCAAGGGTCTTCAACTCCCATCTCCCGTTCCAGTTACTTCCCCGTCAGATCATGGAGAAAAAGGTCAAGATCATTCACGTCTACCGCAATGTCAAGGACGTGCTAGTGTCTATGTATTTTCACACTCGACAAATGGCGCCGCCAGACACAATCACGTTTGAAAACATGGAGCGTATGTTGGTTGGCCCCGGAGGTGAGCATCAGTGTCATCATGACTAGGTCCAAGGTAAAATAATACCTTTTCTTATCTCATTAGGGGGTGCAAGGGTGACACGCAGTGACCCCTTCTGGATGAAACTAAAAACTGAAACTGAAACTAGTCCTTATAGGATACCCCATTTCACATCCAGTAAGTCACGATGGGGGTACAGACACCAAAACATAGACGAAATCATTGCAGCAAATCTGATTTTGATACAGCCCATTTTTACTGAAATTGTGTCTGAAAAGGGTGCAGTGCATGTGTGACAAAAATGCTGATAACAACAGATTTTTGTTTTTAAAGTGAGTTTTGAAAGTGACTGCAGACGGAAATTGGGGGAAAAACAACTTTTCCACCGAACAAAAGAGACAAACAAATTACAGACAAAACACGCGTTTCGACCTGTTTGGTCTTCTTCAGGCTAGACAAACAAACAACATTCTAGACAATAAAAACGAAGAATGAACAATCACTGATCTCCTTAAACTGGGCACGAAATGGGCGTGGTAAGAGACTGGTGATTGTTCGTTCTTTGTTTTCATCGTCTTCAATGTTGTTTGCCTTGCCTGAAGAAGACCAAACAGATCGAATCGCGTCGCGTTTTGTTTTGTAATTGTTTGACTGTTTCGTTCGGTTGAATAGTAATTTTTCTTTTATGTTGGTTTTGGTTTCCGCCTTCAGTCCCTACACTTTGAAACTCACTTTGTTTTCAAAATCTGTTATTGTCAGTAGTTTGTGTCACACATGCACTGCAACCCTTTTCAGACACATTTTTATGTTGTTAGAAATGAAAAAGGAAATAACAAAGGCAATCTTCGCAAGGAAAGAAAAACAGACAGAAAAAATACTTTATCTATCTATATATGTATGTATGTGTGTATGTATGTATGCATCTTTCTATCTATTTAGCTGGATGAAGACCAAGCCAAATTCGATGACCCAGTTCCATGCAGAAAGTGCGTCTTTGATAGTTAATGGAAGTTGTCCAGACTTGCATGCCTGCAAGATACATGTCTCAGCAGTGACAGTTTTGTGAGCAGAGAAAATGCCTTCCTTCCCACATGGTGGTTGTGGAAAAAAAAAAAAAGTTAAAGAAACAACTTATATTGGGTTATGTACTATTTGTGTGTGTGTGTGTGTGTGTGTGTGTGTGTGTGTGTGTGTGTGTGTGTGTGTGTGTGTGTGAGAGAGAGAGAGAGAGAGAGTATGTGTGTGTGTGCGCGCGCGCGCGCATGCGTGCAAGCGACCCTGTGTGTGTGTGTGTGTGTGTGTGTGTGTGTGTGTGTGTGTGTGTGTGTGACAGAAAAGAACTCTTTCGTATTTCGGGCCCGTACGTTCTGATGTTAGGACAGCTTTGTTTCTTCTGTGCTGATTTGCTATTTTTGTTTGTTTGTTTTGTTGTTTCAGTGGTCGGAGGTGGATACATCTCCTACCATAAGGAACTGGATGAGTTCAAGAAGGAGAACCCTGACTTCCCTTGCTACACCTTGTCTTTTGAGGACACCAAGGAGGTCTGCTGCATACAGTCCATGTGTTTGCTATGTATTGATGCGTCTGATTCTTTTCTGTTTTGATGCGTCCCAATGTGTGTGTGAGACCCATTCTTCTTTGCGCCACCGTGCAATTCAGGTCGACCAATGTTAGCATCGACGATTTGGAAAGAAAGTAAGAATTAAAAATGAAAGAAGAAAAAAAAAAGGACAGAAAGACAGACAGAAAGAAAAACAGTAAGGAAAAAAGAAGGAATAAGAGAACGAATGTGTAAAAGAGAAGAAAGAGAAGAAGAAGAAGAAGAAGAGAAGAAGAAGAGAGGGAGAGAGAGAGAGAGAGAGAGAGAGAGAGGTAAAGTGAAAAAAAATAAAAGGAAGAAGGAAGGAAAGTAAAGAAAAGAAAAAAAAAAAGAAAAAAAGATAGAATGAAGGGAATACAGAAGAAAAGAAATAAAAGAACGAATAATGAAATATATATATATATATATATATATAATTTCCTTGAATTCTATGAGGACAAATAAAATATCGTGTTGATATATATATATATATATATATATATATATATATATGAGAGAGAGAGAGAGATGGGGGGGGGGGGGGGGGGGGGGGGGAGAGTCGTCAGGAGGAAGGGAGAGCTGAGGAAACAAATGAAAAAAAAGCTGCAATAACAGCAAACTTGTACCGGCACTTACATGAATTATAAGATGCTCTACATAAAACACGTAGGTGTGTGTGTTTGTGTGTGTGAGTGTGTGTGTGTGTGTGTGTGTGTGTGTGTGTGTGTGTGTGTGTGTGTGTGTGTGTGTGTGTGTGTTGGTGGTTTTTGTTTGTTCGTTTGGTTTTTGTTTGTTTGTTGTTTTGTTTTAAAAAGTTAATGATGCACGCATAACGTGGTGCTTTCGAACATTTCCTGCATTCGTTTGTTTCTCCCACCAGGACCCTGCCAAAGTCATTGAGGGCCTGGCGCGGTTCCTAGGAGTCAAGGCCTGTCCAGAACTTCTGCAGAAGATCGCTGATGCCACCAACTTCAACAAGATGAGAGGAGCTGACAAGAGCAAGCAGCAGAGATCCGAAATACCAAAGCTGCAAATGTACCGAAAAGGTCAGTTGTGTCTACCAATTTTCTTTTTTCTTTTTTCTTTTTTTTTTTTTTGCGCTGTCCCATCTTCTGTGCCACCTCAGAGGTATTGTACCCACGCCACTCATTCCGACCCTCCCGTCCACAGCCACAGCCTGGCCCGCCGCAGCCCCGTCACCGGCAATCCACAAGAAGCGGTCAATGTCAAGTTGTCAAGAGGCAACCCACTGAAGGAGACACTGAACCGCTGCCGAGTCACTTCGGTGGTGTTCAGTACTACTTGCGCCGATTCAACATACACAGGACACTACCTTCTAAACCCCCTACTGACGACAATAATTGCTATGTCGCGGAGCCGGCTTGCGTGAGCTCTCCCTCCGGTGGGCGCCGCCACGTCCGACCAATGACAGCCCCCATGAACTTGCCGATTCTGGTGACCCCGACAGAATCAAACAAGGCGACAGACGCGGAAGGGACACCAAAAATGAGGTCACCATTAGAGCGGGGCATTGAAGGCCACAAAATGTCAGACTTTATTTCATGCTGATCGATGACAATGAGGATGATGAAAACGATGCTCCTGATTTACACCGGTCGGAGACTGCATGACAGGGTTGTACGCTACGCTTCCTATCATAAGACATCCCGGCGTTAATCAGGCCCGAGAGATACAGGCACCTGCAGCAACACTCTCTCATAGACGCATCCATTAAATGGATAAAAGTCGACTGTGCGGTCCTAGTCTTAACAACTGAGCCTGCAGCAAACTCAACGCTGGGTAGGAGCCGGTCGGGACAGAAACATTCCACATGATTCTGACGGGAATCGACCCCACGACCTCCCAGCCGGGAATCCGTGACGCTAACCACTTCGCCACGGCGGCTGGTCGATCAAGAAATTTGAGAGAAAAAAACAAAGATTTGAACTATCGGTTTCATGGGGTGCTTCCAGAGGAATTATATGAGACGGTAGAGACTGATGCGTGCTCACCTTCAGGCCACTGCCCCCATATAAGGTAAAGGTGATCAATATAATGTTGAGAGGAACGGCTCACATTCAGTCTACTGTGCTCATACCCTTATACCTAAGGTAAATGTGATCAATACAATGTTGAGAGGAAAGGCTCGCCTTCAGTGTACTGTGGCCATATCCTTATACCTAAGGTAAAGGTGATTAAGAAAATGTTGAGAGGAAAGGGAGGGGGGGGGGGGGGGGAAGAGCGAGTAAAGATTGCGGGTGGACGGAAGGAGGGGGGGTGGGGGAGGAGGATGATAGCGAATTGAAGGAAAGAGGGGAGCGGGGGACGGGGAAGACAGCTTCATAAATGATGTTATTCCCATTCTCTCGTAGGAAAACAGGCACGAAGCGACATTATCGACTTGACCAATCTATCATGCGGGGTCTCCTCTGACGTGGGGCTTTATGGAGACATGACACATACAGGACCTTGTCATCTGAGGGGTTAGGGACAGCGACAAAACGAGCTCAGGTGTACTAACATGGTTCAGTAACCATTTATTCCTGTGCTAGCAGGGTTATAATCTTTTCAAATTGAAGATGATACCTTTGTTTAAAATGTACGCATTTTCAGCATTCTAGCAATCTAGAAAACAATCTAAAGCTATATTAAGAAGAAAGTAACGATAGCACCATCTCATGTCTGTTTTCTCTTGTTATTGTTGTTGTTTTGTTGCTGTTGTTGTTGATATTGTCGTTGTTGATGTAATTGCTGCTGCCTTAGTATTTATGCTTCACTGGCAGCAAATGTTGCAGAAATCATTCCCATTTCTGGCAACTCTATCAAAACAGCATAAGCAAAATATCTCTTCAAGATTTGCACCAGTGAGAACTTTTCTCCACCTAGAAACCTTTCTTTGTACTTTCAGTTTTTTCTTGTGTTGAAAGTCTGGTGAAATAAGATGTGGCGGATTATTATTGAATGCTTGTGAAAGCATTTGTTTGATAAAAAAAGACGTGGTGTGAATAGTTCCCTGGAATTGTGACAAGACGTTTTTTTTTCTTCTTTTATATTGTACATAGATCGTTGTGAAATCTTGTTCTTTGGGGACATGTATACATGCTTTCCTTTCATTACTTTACGTAAAGCACTCATCATCATCATCATCGTCATCATCATCATCATCATCATCATCATCATCATCATCATCATCTTCTTCTTCTTTCTTCTTCTTCTTCTTCTTCTTCTTCTGCTGCTGCTGCTACTGCTGCTGCTGTTGCTCTTCCTCTCCCTCCTCCTCGTCCTCCTCCTCCCTCTTCTTCTTCAACTCGTCGTCGTCGTCATCATCATCATCATCATCATCATCATCATCATCACATCATTGTTTATGTATCTGCGACTATTCCGTAAACCACATCACCACCACCAGCCACCACCACCACCACCACATCACCACCACCACCAACAACAACATCAACAACAGCAACTACAACTACTACTACCACCACCACCAGTACTACTACCATTACCACCACCACCACTATTATAATTACTACTACTACTACTACTACTACTACTACTACTACTACTACTACTACTACTAAGTTAATGAAGACGGCGATGGTGTTGGTGATGATCATGATGATGACAATGATGTCGTTGAAATTGCTGCCAATGTTCACTCACCCACTGACCTTCACATTTCTGGTAAGATGCAACTGGTCTGTCACCATTACAACATTAACTGTGGCTCGTGAGATGTAACAGCTCTGTCACTGCCACAACATTAACTGTGGTTCTTTTTGATGTAAATAGGTCTGTCACCGTTACAATATTAACTGTGGTTCTCTTTTTTCTCTCTCCTCCTTCTTCACAGGAGACGTCGGGGACTGGAAGAACTACCTGACAGTGGCTCAGAGTGAACGCCTTGACGCCGCCATGACACAGCTCGAGTCATGTGACTACCACTTCCGCTACACGCTGTAGAGAACTTGTGTGTCTCTGGCATTGTTAGGAGGGGCATGTTTTCAGCAATTTGTTGCTAGCCAGTGGAACGGTCGTGTAGTGAAGAGTTTGAGAAAAAAAAATGAAGAAAGAGAAAGAAAGAAAAACAAGGAAAGATGGAATTTAACCTAAGATAGTTAAGGCTGGCATAGGTCAGTTAAATTCTTCTTTTTCTTCTTCTTCTTCTTCAACCTAAGATAGTTTAAGCTGGCATAGGTCAGTTAAATTCTTCTTCTTCTTCTTCTTCTCCTCCTTCTTCTTCTTCTTCTTCTTCAACCTAAGATAGTCTAGGCTGGCATAGGTCAGTTAAATTCTTGTTGTTTGTTGTTGTTCTTCTTCTTCTTCCCTTTCATCATCATCATCATCATCATCATCATCATCATCATCATCATCATCATCATCTTCTTCTTCTTCTTCTTCCTCCTCCTCCTCCCTCCTCCTCCCAATTCTGTCATTGGGGTGCTATACAGAGAACCAGGTCATCATGTTTTTCTAGTTCCGTCAGTCGGGTCAGTCTTGAGCCTCTGCGAATGTTTTCCTTTCCATTGGTCAATGTTGTCCACTCATCGGACTGTTTTCTTCTATATTCCCTTCTACAATGTTATAGATCCAGTGGTCAATGGTGTCCATTCATCAGACTTTGTTTTCTTCTATATTCCCTTCTACTAAGTTATAGATCCATTGGTCAATGGTGTCCATTCATCGGACTGTTTTCTTCTATATCCCCTTCTACATAGTTATAGATCCATTGGTCAATGGTGTCCATTCATCGGACTTTGTTTTCTTCTATATTCCCTTCTACATAGTTATAGATCCATTGGTCAATGGTGTCCATTCATCGGACTTTGTTTTCTTCTATATTCCCTTCTACATAGTTATAGATCCATTGGTCAATGGTGTCCATTCATCGGACTTTGTTTTCTTCTATATTCCCTTCTACATAGTTATAGATCCATTGGTCAATGGTGTCCACTCATCGGACTATGTTTTCTTCTATATTCCCTTCTACTAAGTTATAGATCCATTGGTCAATGGTGTCCACTCATCGGACTTTGTTTTCTTCTATATTCCCTTCTACTAAGTTATAGATCCATTGGTCAATGGTGTCCACTCATCGGACTTTGTTTTCTTCTATATTCCCTTCTACATAGTTATAGATCCATTGGTCAATGGTGTCCATTCATCGGACTTTGTTTTCTTCTATATTCCCTTCTACTAAGTTATAGATCCATTGGTCAATGGTGTCCATTCATCGGACTTTTTCTTCTATATTCCCTTCCAATAAGTTATAGAAAATGGATCTCACAAAACTTTGAGGATGGGAGGTATCTGAGATCTAGAAAGCGAGGAATGTTTTAGTGCCGTTCACGGCCGATCAATTTTTACAGTGACAGTTTATATTGTATACGTATCACATCCAGTGTGGTTGACGCTTTCTGCAGTAAGATGTTCGCAATGAGCGCTTCTTTTAGGATGTCCATCTCTTCAAAAGTTTTTCTCTCGTATGAGATAATGAATACTGCCATATGAGCCATACTGTATTCGACCGTCAATTATTTATTTATTTTGTTCCTGAAGCATATATGTATAATTAAGGTCTCTTGTGAATGCGGCAGTTCAGATGGAACAATAACAGTAAACAAGTAGGGTAACTTTTGCTCCCATAAGAAAACCTAACACAGTAACTTTTTAAAAAGTTACTCTGTGTTAGGTGTTCTTATGGGAGGAAAAGTTACCCTACTTGTTTTACTGTTTATTGTTTACTGTTCCCTGCCTCACTTCTTTCTCAATTTCAGATGGAACAGTTTATCTTGAAAACATTTGACAGTTTTGTTTCCAAAGCCTCTTCCTCTACTTGTGCCCTTTTTTTTTTTTTAACAAGTTGGTGCCCAGGTATTTTAAATGCATCAATCGAAAACTGTCCCCTCCCACCCTTCACCTCCTCCCACCCCCCATCAAAAAGCTCCCACTTGATGGCATGTCCATTGGCAACAGCTTCATTGCTCCTTTCTGGTGCTTAATGATTTTGATGTATTTTCATTATTTTTATAGAAGTTTTTCAGTTCAAAAGTGTCTACGTCAGTGCTTTACATGTATCTATATATGCTGCTCCTTTCTGGTGCTTAATGATTTTGATGTATTTTCATTATTTTTATAGTAGTTTTCAGTTAAAAAGTGTCTATGTCAGTGCTTTACATGTATCTATATATGCTGCTCCTTTCCTGGTGCTTTAATGATTTTGATGTATTTTCATTATTTTTACAACAGTTTTCAGTTAAAAAAAGTTTCTATGTCTGTGCTTTATACATATCTATTTATATTGCTTCTTTCTGGTGCTTAATAATTTTTCATGTGTTTTTTATTTTTTTATAGCAGTTTTCACTTAAATAGTTTCTATGTAAGTGATATATATATATATATATATATATATATATATATATATATATATATATATATATATATATATATATATATGTGTGTGTGTGTGTGTGTGTGTGTGTGTGTGTGTGTGTGTGTGTGTGTGTGTGTGTGTGTGTGTGCGTGTGTGTGTGTGTGTGTGTGTGTGTGTGTGTGTGTGTGTGTGAGAGAGAGAGAGAGAGAGAGAGAGAGAGAGAGAGAGAGAGCTAGTGCTCATATCTGAATACTTTATAACATTTTTACATTCATGATGATAGTATTACTGTTGTCCTTAAAAAATCAAACTGCTTTGAATATCTTTTTCTTCCTGTATACGTACGTCATTTATTCAAATGGCCAATCGCAATGATGCTACTGAAGCTTAAATACAAATCAAGGATATAGATCTGGATTTTGTTCCTTGTGTAGCGCGTGCAAATTGCCATAATGGATATGTGTTTTGTATGTACCCCATCAAATGAGTCCAAGTGTCATAATGGGTATGTAGTTTGTATCTACCCCATCGAATGAGTCTTGAGTTCTTCTTGAATAAACCATTGCTAGCATTATTTTCTTTTTGTTTCCCAATTTTTGCACCTGTGTGCCGCAAATGTGTTACCTGGTCTTTTTTTCCCAGTTGACCATGTTCACGCTGAAAAAGTGGTGTCACGATGTCACGATGTTCACGTTCACGTCTGTGTTCAATGAGGATGAAAGTGGTATCACGATGTTCACGTGAAAGTGGTGTCAATGATGTTCACGTGTCTGTGTTTCAATGAGGATGAAAGTGGTATCACGATGTTCACGTGTCTGTGTTCAATGAGGATGAAAGTGGTGTCACGATGTTCACGTGTCTGTGTTCAATGAGGATGAAAGTGGTGTCACCATGTTCACGTGTCTGTGTTCAATGAGGATGAAAGTGAACCATGTTCACGTGTCTGTGTCACCATGTTCACGTGTCTGTGTTCAATGAGGATGAAAGTGGTGTCACCATGTTCACGTGTCTGTGTTCAATGAGGATGAAAGTGGTGTCACCATGTTCACGTGTCTGTGTTCAATGAGGATGAAAGTGGTGTCACCATGTTCAACGTGTCTGTGTTCAATGAGGATGAAAGTGGTGTCACCATGTTCACGTGTCTGTGTTCAATGAGGATGAAAGTGGTGTCACCATGTTCACGTGTCTGTGTTCAATGAGGATGAAAGTGGTGTCACCATGTTCACGTGTCTGTGTTCAATGAGGAGGAAAGTGGTGTCAATGTTCACGTGTCTGTCACCATGTTCACGTGTCTGGTGTGTTCAATGAGGATGAAAGTGGTGTCACCATGTTCACGTGTCTGTGTTCAATGAGGATGAAAGTGGTGTCACCATGTTCACGTGTCTGTGTTCAATGAGGATGAAAGTGGTGTCACCATGTTCACGTGTCTGTGTTCAATGAGGATGAAAGTGGTGTCACGGTGTTCACGATGTGTGTTCAATGAGGATGAAAGTGGTGTCACGATGTTCACGTGTCCGTGTGTTCAATGAGGATGAAAGTGGTGTCACGATGTTCTGGTGTCTGTGTTCAATGAGGATGAAAGTGGTGTCACCATGTTCACGTGTCTGTGTTCAATGAGGATGAAAGTGGTGTCACCATGTTCACGTGTCTGTGTTCAATGAGGATGAAAGTGAACCAGTGTGTCTGTGTCACCAGGATGAAAGTGGTGTCACCATGTCACGTGTCTGTGTTCAATGAGGATGAAAGTGGTGTCACCATGTTGTAGTGTTAGTGGCCTGCTGTCCTTAACATGTGCAATGTGACGACTGTTGTTCCCACAACCAATCACAAGGAGAAGGAAGTTGACAGTCTTCGGGAAATTATGTAAAATAATACGTATGATACTAATAATGATCAACATCCCCACCCCACCACACACACACATGTGCGCGCGCACGTCTACACACGCGCGCGCGCACGTCTACACACGCGCGCGCGCACGTACACACACACACACACACACACACGCACACACACAAAAACACAACAAACAAACCTGAAGGAAACAAAAAAAAAACAAACAAAAATCAAGTTTTAACATTCTATTTTCTGATCCAGCTTTCTGCCGTTCAGATTCTTTTCTCTTCACGACAAACAAAATATGATTATAATTATTGTCCTTTAGGAGGAGGCAAAAAAAAGGGAAATCTTTCAAATTTGAGAAGAAGAGTGATTGCTCGTTCTTTGTTTTCATTGTCCTGAACGTTGTTTTATCTTGCCTGAATAAGACCTAAGAGGTCGAAGCGCGTCGTATTTTGTCTTGCAATTTGTTGGTTCATGTTAACTGGTGGAGTTACATAATTTTCTGTTTGAACATTTTTTCAAATAATGTTCAGCTGCCATGCCCCTAAAATAGTAACAGCCGCTGATTGGTGGAAAGAACTGTCGCCGTGCTTACTATGTCATTATGCACACACACACACACACACACACACACACACACACACACACACACACTATACTGTCTTATATGGCTCATGTGTTGCTGAAATTGCCATGGTTATTTCACTGTCACAGGTTACAAAATTTTTGTGTAAAGATCATAACTTTGTGTACCACTAGAGTATTTCACTTATGTGAATATGCACATATCAGATGTGGCTTTGCAAGTACTAGATAAGTTGAGTGTGAAGGTTTTTCTTTTTCTTTTTTTTTTTTTTTTTTTTCTTTTTCTTTTAACAAGTGTCTAATATCGTCTGGCGATGAAAAGATATTGAATAAACCACTGAACTGAACTGAACTGAACACACACACACACACACACACACACACACACACACACACACACACACACACACACACACACACACTCATGCATACGCATACACGAACATCACACACACACACACACACACACACACACACACACACACACACACACACACACACACACATACGCTCGAACGCACACATAGGCCCGTACCCGCACATCTATACACACACATGTGTACATTCACTACACTCACATACAATAATAAAAATGGCACAACCCATGTCAGGTAGGTACTCAAGGTCTGACCAGCGCGTTGGGCTAATGCTGTAGGTCAGACATCTGCCAAGTCGTAGCCACGAGACCCACTTCTTAAATTCTCTCACCTTAGTGATTAATGTGTGTTTATCCATCAGCTTTAAATCATGCGCCGTGTGGTCTCAAAACTAGCGGAGGAGACGGCGTAGCGTATATGGACTAGTCCGCACGCATGACGCCTCCTTGATGAAAGTGAAACTGAAACTATGATGAAACTGAATCTGAAACTATGTTACTCGGTGACCTGATATGGGAGCCGTGAGGTCCACCTTGTGCAGTTTGAGGTCGTTGGCGGTGACATGCACCATGTCTTGACACGCTAAACGAGAGATCGTTGGCGGTGACATGCACAATGTCTTGACACGCTAAACGAGAGGTCGTTGGCAGTGACATGTACAATGTCTTGAAACGCTAAACGAGAGATCGTTGGCAGTGACAGGCTCAATGTCTTGACACGCTACACGAGGCTCATACTGCCGTCCTGTTTTTTTTTCACGTGCCATCAGGGGTAATCTGGATGATCACTGTGTGACTCCCGTCCAAAAGGTCATTTTGATCTGAACGGTGTTGGCAGAAGGGTGAACGTCCGGTCATCTTTGGTTTCCCGTCAGCCTGCTTCCGTGCGTTTCCTCAACAGACCACACACCACAGTTAGTATTGCTCTGAATCACTACAGACCACACACCACAGTATTTTGCTCTAAATCACTACAGACCACACACCACAGTATTTTGCTCTGAATCACTACAGACCACACACCACAGTATTTTGCTCTAAATCACTACAGACCACACACCACAGTTAGCATTTTGCTCTAAATCCCTGTATAATCCAAGGAAGCGTTTTGAGGCCTAGCATAACTTTGAAGCAGCAATGATATCACTGATAATTGAGCAAAAAGCACCCAACCAGTCATTTTATTTGTATTTTGGGGATTTCCATCGGATATATATATATATATATATATATATATATATATATATATATATATATATATATAAACACAGTCAAAGTAGATAAAAATCCAAGCAAACAAGATTAAAATATCCCAAAATTTTCGGCTTTATTTGCCTTCGTCAGGGGGTAGAGACTGAGCATAGACCCAAAGATTGTCCCCTACATTTTGTACTGTTTGCAATGTGTTTTTAGTTTTTCAGCAACTTTTTACAACTTCACGCTTTGGTTTTATTTTATTCTACTACCTTTCGCTGGCTGCTTTGAGGGTGCTGTTGGATTCTTCTTTGAACCCTTGGTGATGAGACCACCACAGAATTACGGACTGTGGTGTGTGTCTCTATTTGACGCCAAGAGCACAGACACAATCAGCCGTGTCTCCCTGATGAGTTCCGATCCAGCGGACGAAAGGCCTAGGAGCAGGCGAAACGTATAGATCTGCCTTTGAGAGGGTTAGTGATTGTCCCCTCATGCAGCTAGTGAAGGGTTTTTCCTTTTTATAATATACATTACCCCCTTTTTTAACATTTCAAATCTTGGCCAAGCCATTACTATAATGATGGAAGAATTGTTAACCTACACGTGTTTTCCCCCCACTACTTAATTGTTCAGCATCACATTGTTTGGTCAATCAGTGGGCGATTGCATCTCTTAGCAAATCCAAGCAAAGGTTGTTTTACACAATTCTTGGCCGCTGACAATATTTGGGTTATTGAACAGCAGAGCTGACCACTCAAACTGTACCATTTTTTTTTATCTCCCTTGCATTCTTAAATGGATCCTCAAGCATAGGCTGAAAGATTGTCCTCTACATTTTTACATTGTTTGCATAATGTTTTTAGTTTTTCAGCAACTTTTTACCTCTCCACCACCCTTTCGTTTTATTTCATTCTACTATCTTTCGTTGGCTGCTTTGGGGGTGCTGTTGGATTCTTCTTTGAACCCTTGTGGTGAGAACACCACAGAATTACGGACTGTGGTGTGTCTCTATTTGACGCCAAGAGCACAGACACAATCATCCGTGTCTCCTTGATGAGTTCCGGTTCAGCGGACGAAAGGCCTAGGAGTAGGCAAAACATATAGATTTGTCTTTGAGGGTTTAAGGATGGTTCTTTCATGCAGCTAGTGAAGGGTTTTCATTTTCATAACATACATTTCCACCCCCCCCCCCCCCCTTTTCTTTTTTAGCATTTCAAATTTTTGCAAAGTCATTATTATAATGATGGAAGAATTGTTAACCTACACTTGTTTCCCTCCCCCCCCCCTACTTAATTGTTCAACATTATATATATATATATATATATACACACACACACACGAGAGTTCAATGGACCAAAGTGTGCGCGGGCGCAAAAACGCAATAATGACTAAATAAATAAAGCACTCTAGATAAACGAATGAAACAAATGAACAGTAAGACGAATAGAGACTGTTCCAATTGACTGTCCATTTTACTATATGTCAAAGTACACAATAGGATGCAAACATTATTTGCGTCCTTTTTTTCCCCCTTCATTTCACATAGCTGCATGATATTCGTTCTCTTGACATCAGCTCAAAATCACACACTTCACCTTGTCTCATTTTTGAAAGGTTTAAAACCAATGTATGTGTAACAAAATGATTACAGACAATCAATTCTTACTTCCTATGTGAATCTGACCATCAAAATGTATTTGACATATATCTCAGTAACTAAAAACCGCCAATGTCATCGCCATTTTCATAAGACAGGATTACGTTAGGAAAATCTTATTAAAGTATTCAGGGCACATTTCGCCTAACTCCTCGGCGTACATGGTGAAGGTTCTCAAGTTCTTTGTGTGGAAGTGAATTGAAAAAAAAATGCATCTGGCTGATGTCCATTCATCTGTCGAGTCGACGAGAACCATTTCAGTCATCTTGGGGTCGAGGGGGTGGGGTGTTGAAGAGATACGCAGCTAGCTGATCAAGCCGATGCGTGCACGGAATGTGCGGTGACAGCTTGGACAGGCAATGTGGGAGACCTGCTCTGGATTTTGCTGGCGCGGGTTTTTTCTTTGCCAGTCTTTTTTGTTGTGCTGGAGCTGTTCTCCTTTCTTCACACACATTGGCACCTTTGTGGGATAGAGTAGCGCCATCTAGTTTGATCCATAGCAGTTTGTTCCCAGGGTTGGTGCCAAACGCTTTCAAGGATGCTTTGAGAATGTCTTTGAAGTGTTTCTTCTGACCTCCATGAGAATGCACTTCTGGCTGAGAGACTTCAGGGCTGTTGTTTTTTTTCTGTTTTGTTTTGTTTCTATTTAGACATTGGTGTAACGTATCATCATCAGTCCACGCCCTGCGTGTGGAAAAGAGCACGTGCCCAGAATTACTGCCCTCCTCCCCCACCCCATCCCCTCACACTTCCATCCCTCTCCAGGGGGATGTAAATCAAGACTGCACCCCCCCCCCCCCCCCCCCCCCCCCCCCCCCCCCCCCAAAATCACCCCCCCCCAAAATTCCGCTCTTGCTTTCAAAATCACTCCCCTTCTTCACAATTCTCAAAGTATGTCATTTCATGTCATGTCATTCGTTTCATGTCATAGAATTATCATGTCGTATACATATCATATACGTGCCTTTTCTCACAAACCGGGGAATGATTTCGGGCGTGAAATGTAGAACGGTGCACCGTTATCTGGATTCTCGAGTTAGGATTTTTACACCGCAAAATTTTTTGAAAAGTTCGACAATACTGACACAGCTATGAGATGGCAATCGTAGAGAAAGATTCTACGCGTGTTAAATCTCCTTGCCTTGGCCCCGACATGATGAGAAGGGAGAGAACCGGAAGTGTTGCTCCCAGTTGTCAGCGTTGAGTATTTCTTTTACTTAAATCCATTTTCACCATTGTCCAGTTCGTTTTCTTTAATCATCAAGGCTTAGCTTTGCTTTCAATCGCCAGACGTTGGTTGAACTTACCTGTAATTTATATCATCGTCTGTTGTTTTAGTTTAGACATTCCTTTGTCCTGAGTGACTCATCAATTCCTAGTTTTAGGTCATTAAGTGTTACACAATTCCTATGGTAGACGTCATCTAGCGGTTGTTGTTGACCTAGAGGTTTTGGGTGGTTGTGCCAGTGTGTTTAGAAAGTAGAAACGTTGTTTTATTCAGTCTTCTTCAGTATTCCGGTTTGTTTGTTTGACATCCTAATTCAGTTCAAGTATCTGCATCTCCGTTTTGCGTGCTCACCACATGGAACTTTGTTTCTTCATTTTTATTCAACATCATCATTTTCCAGTGTTCCCTAATTATTTTTCTTAATCCGTCATTCAACTGCAGTTTTCTTTTTCAAGTGTGACTTTAGTTCAAATGTGTTAATTGTTGAGCTGAATATCCTTGACACCAGTGATCCAGATAGTGACATGTCCACGTGATGGTATTTACTCTTTTTGGATTACTCGCCTCCAATCGTCGTCTCCCGATAAGATTGAGCCAATTACCTTGAGTATTCCTTCCGATCTGAGTAGTGAACAACAAAAGAATATGAAAAAGATTTCAGTCAGTATAGGAAACTATGAGACAGAACTGTAACAAGACATTTAATCCCTGTCTCTCGCAGTCATTTAATCCCTGTCTCTACAAGAGTGAAGAGGCCTAGGGAGCAATGGGCTGAATATGAATTTTACGATTTAATTAATGTATAAATTGTCTGAGGGGACGCATCCTTGTTGTAGAAAGAGAGAGACGTGAGAACTATTAGTGTAATGACTGGTCCTTGGGTGATGTAAGGTAATGTTGATCATAGCCCAACCAACCGCAAAGGGCCATATCAGGGCTGTCACCGCATCGACATCAACTCACAAGTCATTAAATTACAACAATAACAACAACAACAACAAAAAAAGAAAAACATAAAAACAACATTTACACAACCCTGTGAAATACACCTTCTCAAAACACATCGGACATTTTGTTAAAAATCTTTCTTGTGTAAAAATGTTTTTTAGGTCAGATGAAAAATGTTAATCTCTTTCAGAAGTTCAAAGATCACATTAGATGGGACATTCTGAACAAGGTTTTCATGGAGTCTGCTGTAAAATATTTATACCTCACATCGTGCAGTCCCTAGGTAATTTCCGATTCAGTAAGAGAGAGAGAGAGAGAGAGAGAGAGAGAGAGAGAGAGAGAGAGAGAGAGAGAGAGAGAGAGAGAAAACAAGCAAATATAATACCATACTTAATGTGCGGGCAACAGAAACGAAATCTAGTATAATTACTATATCACTGTTATTTCTCTTTCTGGTGCGGATTGAATAAAAACTATCCTCTGACGGGCAGATAGTCTTCGGGAAGGTTGGTTACACTAGAAGGAAAACTGGCTACAGTTGGTTGAAGAAGGGACACTGGCTACAGTGGGTAGCAGAAGGGACACTGGCTACAGTGGGTAGCAGAAGGGACACTGGCTACAGTGGGTAGCAGAAGGGACACTGGCTACAGTGGGTAGCAGAAGGGACACTAGCTACAGTTGGTAGGAGAAGGGACACTGGCTACAGTGGGTAGCAGAAGGGACACTGGCTACAGTTGGTAGGAGAAGGGACACTACTAGCTACAGTTGGTGGTTGAAGGGACACTGGCTACAGTGGGTAGCAGAAGGGACACTGGCTACAGCTGGTAGCAGAAGGGACACTGGCTACAGTTGGTAGCAGAAGGGACACTGGCTACACTTGGTTGAAGAAGGGACACTAGCTATAGTTGGTTGAAGAAGGGACACTGGCTACAGTGGGTAGCAGAAGGGACACTGGCTACAGCTGGTAGCAGAAGGGACACTGGCTACAGTTGGTAGCAGAAGGGACACTAGCTACAGTTGGTTGAAGAAGGGACACTGGCTACAGTGGGTAGCAGAAGGGACACTGGCTACAGCTGGTAGCAGAAGGGACACTGGCTACAGTAGGTAGCAGAAGGGACACTGGCCACAGTTGGTAGCAGAAGGGACACTGGCTACAGCTGGTAGCAGAAGGGACACTGGCTACAGCTGGTAGCGGAAAGGACACTGGCTACAGTTGGTAGCAGAAGGGACACTGGCTACAGTTGGTAGCAGAAGGGACACTGGCCGCAGTTGGTAGCAGAAGGGACACTGGCTACAGTGGGTAGCAGAAGGGACACTGGCTACAGTGGGTAGCAGAAGGGACACTGGCTACAGTGGGTAGCAGAAGGGACACTGGCTACAGTTGGTAGGAGAAGGGACACTGGCTACAGTGGGTAGCAGAAGGGACACTGGCTACAGTGGGTAGCAGAAGGGACACTGGCTACAGTGGGTAGCAGAAGGGACACTGGCTACAGTGGGTAGCAGAATGGACACTGGCTACAGTGGGTAGCAGAAGGGACACTAGCTACAGTTGGTAGGAGAAGGGACACTAGCTACAGTTGGTTGAAGAAGGGACACTGGCTACAGTGGGTAGCAGAAGGGACACTGGCTACAGTTGGTAGGAGAAGGGACACTGGCTACAGCTGGTAGCAGAAGGGACACTGGCTACAGTGGGTAGCAGAAGGGGGACACTGGCTACAGTGGGTAGCAGAAGGGACACTGGCTACAGCTGGTAGCAGAAGGGACACTGGCTACAGCTGGTAGCAGAAGGGACACTGGCTACAGTTGGTAGCAGAAGTGATAGGCACGTGACTTCAGCTTGGTCACTTCGGCGTCCAGGCGTTCACTCTGGGCCACTGTCAGGTAGTTCTTCCAGTCCCCGACTTGTCCTGGTGAAAGAAAAACCAATAAACAGATAAAAGAAGTACATTAACAAATGAACAGGTCAATAATAAAACAAAGAAATAATAATTGATTAAGTTGAATGAGTTAATAAATAACAAATAGATAAACAAACTGATTAAATCAATCAATCAATCAATTCATCAAGTACGTAAGTAAGTATTTACTTATTTAATCAATCAATTCATTCACTGATTGATTGATTAATCAATCAATCGATTGATTAATTAATTAATAAACGAGCACCCAGTGGAATAATTTCCATAAATAGATAAATGAATAAACGAACAAACAAGAAATGTAAAAAGAAAGAAAGAAATAAATAAATAAAAATACACAGAGAGATAGAATGATCGACAAGAGAGAGAGAGAGAGAGAGAGAGAGAGAGAGAGAGAGAGAGAGAGAGAGAGAGAGAGAGAGAGAGAGAGAGAGAGAGAGACAGATAGATTTATAGATATATAGACAGATAGATAGATAGATAGACAGACAGACAGACAGACAGACAGACAGACAGACAAACAGACATTTTGACAAACAGACAAACAAAACAAATAAATAAAAGGCAGTTGTATGGTATATAGATCTAGCTTTCCTTGACTGGCTTGGCTAAAAAACAAAATATTAAAATTCCTGGAGTGCTCTTGTTGAGGCCGTTTCTTTACTGGATGAAATTCAAACCCACGAAGCAAGCTGATGTAGTAAGTGACACGATCTCAGTGACCCTTCTGCCCCTTTCTTTATTTCTGCTGATGTAGTAAGTGACACGATCTCGGTGATCCTTCTGTCCCTTTCTTTATTTTTCCACTGATGTAGTAAGTGACACGATCTCAGTGATCCTTCTGCCCCTTTCTTTATTTCTGCTGATGTAGTAAGTGACACGATCTCGGTGATCCTTCTGTCCCTTTTCTTTATTTCTACTGATGTAGTGATACGATCTCAGTGATCCTTCTGCCCCTTTCTTTATTTCTGCTGATGTAGTCAGTGACACGATCTCAGTGACCCTTCTGTCTCTTTCTTTATTTCTACTGATGGAGTAAGTGACACGATCTCAGTGACCCTTCTGCCCCTTTATTTATTTCTGCTGATGGAGTAAGTGACACGATCTCAGTGACCCTTCTGTCCCTTTCTTTATTTCTGCTGATGGAGTAAGTGACACGATCTCAGTGACCCTTTTGCCCCTTTCTTTATTTCTGCTGATGTAGTAGTAAGTGACACGATCTCAGTGACCCTTCTGCCCCTTTCTTTATTTCTGCTGATGCAGTAAGTGACACGATCTCAGTGACCCTTCCGCCCCTTTCTTTATTTCTGCTGATGCAGTAAGTGACACGATCTCAGTGACCCTTCTGCCCCTTTCTTTATTTCTGCTGATGCAGTAAGTGACACGATCTCAGTGACCCTTCTGTCCCTTTCTTTATTTCTGCTGATGCAGTAAGTGACACGATCTCAGTGACCCTTCTGCCCCTTTCTTTATTTCTGCTGATGCAGTAAGTGACACGATCTCAGTGACCCTTCTGTCCCTTTCTTTATTTCTGCTGATGATGCAGTAAGTGACACGATCTCAGTGATCCTTCTGCCCCTTTCTTTATTTCTGCTGATGCAGTAAGTGACACGATCTCAGTGACCCTTCTGTCTCTTTCTTTATTTCCGCTGATGTAGTAAGTGACACGATCTCAGTGACCCTTCTGTCCCTTTATTTATTAATTTCCACTGTACGATGTTTCATTTTAGCGAATCTGGATCGTTACGTATCTTCACTCTCGGTGAACATTGGTTCTTAGAGAAAAAAGGATGGAGAGACATGCACCGTTCACATTCCGGTGAAGCTTCCAAAAGTGCGAATACATTTAACGAAACAAACAAAAAAACAAACAAACAACAAACAAAAGCAAAACAAAACAAAAAAAATCAACACCAGTCCGCGAATGAAAATGAAGAAAATCACGAAGAATAAATGTTTTAAAGGAAAAGGGGCGATTTTTCACTGGCAGAAAGCGCGACCATGGCTTTACACAATTTGTAAAATCTGACTATACATTGTAAAATCTCCGCTGCAGAAACATTTCTTTTTGTATTACCCTTCTGCAGCTTCTGTTCTTCAAAATACTTAATTAAGCCACGGATTGAAATTCATATCTTGTCAGAGCGTTCTGAACTTTCCACTTCATCATTATTACTTCCTGTCAGCCTCACACACTGACAGAGGCTGCTTGGATTGGATTCATACCTATCCATCTGCATGTTTTATCTGTCTTCATCATTATCATTTTATTTGTCTGTCTTCATCATTCTTATTTTTATCTGTCTTCATCATTATCATTTTATCTGTCTTCATCATTATCATTTTCTTATCAGCCTCACACACTGACGGAGGCTGCTTGAATTCGTTCCTATTCCTCTGTATGTTATGTCTCGAGCTCCGCTCCAGGACAGCAAAAGACAACGTCCTTCACTGTTCATGAATGAAACTTACACGGAAGAAGGACACTAACACCTTCATGAAACACAAGATAAGGTTATTTGCTTGCACTGCTATATTTAATATTCCTATATACATGCCAGACATGAAGCCTAACAACGGGTACGAAAAGAAGAATCAAAGTTCATGAAGTGCGTTGTTATTGCAACAGACTAAACAACTGATATTACCGGCCATATCACTAACAAACATAGCACGACAAAACAGAATCCAAGCTCATGGAAGCGCGTTGTTATTGCAACAGAATAAACATCAGATACTACTGGCCATATCACTAATAAACTTAGCACGACAAAACTTCAAGTGTTGTATCAGACCATATTATGAAGATCTGTTGACATGTTGTTAAGAAAAGAACTACACCACGTTAATGTTGCTGCTTAAGATCCTTCGCCCTGCGATATAACAATCTCCAGAAAACTGTTTTTCAGGAGGAAGACGGGGAGAAGAAGACTTGAAGAGGATAAACAGCATTGCTGACTGGACTGGGACATCATGCGCGCTGGTGACCTACTCGTTTTTGAGTGAACCAGTATTTTAGGAAGAAGAAGAAGAAGAAGAAGAAGAAGAAGAAGAAGAAGAAGAAAGGATTTGTAGCAGAGACCTTGTCCTTGGCACAAAAAGGTTTGAGCTAGAAGAAGCTGGTGAAGTGGTTTTCCGTGCGACGCCAAAATGGCTCTAAAGTAAAGGGAGAAGAACTTTCTCTGCAACAGCTTACTCCCCTAATTGTTTCCCTTTATCAAAAAAAAAAAATGTATATTACCGACCGGTGATCAAAGGTTTGTTTGTTTGCTTGTTTGTTTGTTTTTCGGCAATTATCACATCTAAAAAAATATTTCTTTTTACTTGATCAAAGCAGTAGTTCGTTAAAAACAGACGTAAACAAACGCATTTACCGAGATATTTCGGGGATTGTTGTATAAATATTGCTCAAAAAGTGTGACAAACTGTGAAACTGTTGAGAGTTTGCAAAGCCAGGCCAGCATTAGATGAAAGTTATGTGCATGTACGTTTCTTCTGCTGTTGTTTCTGTGTGTACATACCAGCTGTGGGTTTGTATAACGCTGACGCAGCTAAAGATAAGGAACAGCTGATGCATTTTCCCTGCCCGTCCACATCTGAAAGATTCAGACCAAACAGCAGTTCTCGTTCCTGTGGTCTTCGCTCATATAGTGCCTGTGAACAGCCAACACTCTGTCTGATGCTCTCTCACCTTTGCGCGATAAATATTCACCATGGAAATCTTGCACTGCTGCTTGTGGTCGTTGGCGTCTCTCATCTTGCTGATTGTGGTGGCCTCAGCAATGTCTTTGACCAGTTCTGGAGAGGCCTCTACTCCGAGGAACTCTGCCAGGTTCCGGATCACTTTCTCCAGATCCTGCATCAGACATGACATCACAGGCTGGAAGGTTGTGAGGCTGGGGGGATAGTTGGGAAGGATTCAAATGAAGTCTGTCGATGAAAGCTTTAATATTTAATGTTTTAACATTGAACGACCATCACACTTTGCGGATTTAGCTAATATATATATATTGCAAGCATTTCCTCGTAGGATTGGCTTTCTGGGGAGGGGGGAGGAAGGAGGAGAGAAGAAAGAAGAGGAAGGACAAGAAGAAGAACAAGAACAAGAAGAACATAAAGAACAAAACAAGAAGAAGAGCAAAACGCAGAAAAAGAACAAGGTCAAGAGGCTAAGACAAAGAAAAAGAAGAAGGTGGATGAGAGAGACAACAATGATGAACAAGAAACTGGCTACAGTCATATCTTATCAAGTCGACGGATTAATTTACAATTTTTTTCCTTAAAAAGACAGCAGGTAAGCAGTGATGTGTGTGTGTGTGTGTGTGTGTGTGTGTGTGTGTGTGTGTGTGTGTGTGTGTGTGTGTGTGTGAGTATTCAAGTGTGAGTGTGTGTGTGTGTGTGTGTGTGTGTGTGTGTGTGTGTGTGTGTGTGTGTGTGTGAGTATTCAAGTGTGTGTGTGTGTGTGTGTGTGTGTGTGTGTGTGTGTGTGTGTGTGTGTGTGTGTGTGTGCACGCGCGCGCGCGTGTGTGCGTGTACTTGCATGCACGCATACATGCTTACATGCGTGCGTCTGTGCGAACGTGCATAAAAGCAGCCTGTTTGCAATCATTAAGTGTATAAACCAGAAAGAGAGAGAGAGAGAGAGAGAGAGAGAGAGAGACACACACACACACACACACACACACAGAGACAGACAGACAGACAGACAAGTCTTACCCTTTTGGTATCCTCATAGGAGGTGAGAAAATAGGGTACATCTGGATTATTTCTGTGGAACTCATCCACTTCGTCCAGATACTTGACATACTTCATCCCCCGCACTGTGAACAACACAAAGCAGCCCCCATTGACCTCGCTCCATGAGTCTCATCATCACATCGTCCTTTAAGCAACTGACACTACCACAGGCATGTCCTCAGAAACCTGGACATTGTTCTTAAATGCAGAAACTTCACCAACTGAACGCCCATCTTGCGCTGAAGTGAATGAAGGTATGTGATTGCTCGTTCATTTTCGTTGTCCTGAGTGTTTTGTATCTTGCCTGATGAGACCTGCGGGGACGAAACGCGTCGTGTTTTGTCTTGTGATTCATTTGTTTACTTTTTTGGCGGCTTGCTTGCTATTAATTACATTTAAAATTGTTTTTACGGAATATGAACGGAAAGCGTTTCGCTACCACCCGTGGCATGAAGATCCGCAGAACAAAGATGGGATGTGTGCAGACTCATCTCAATGAGCAGCAGCGCACTGCATCAGCAGCTAAGACGTTGGAAGACCAAGGCCAGGATTTAAACCACAGTGCCAAGGACATCCACGCTGTTGGTTCGGATGAAGAATTTGCACAGGCCATCGATGCCAGGCGCCTGAAACTCAACCTGCCACGAGCAAACGAGACTGAAGATTGGCAGAGAAACTGGATGCAAAATTCGTCCAAAGACTCGATGCACTGATAGGGAAAAGCACCCTGGAACACAAACTAGCCACATATGGGGACACATCGTGTATGCCACATGTAGAGACGCCTATGGAGCAAAACTACCCAAAGAAAAACACCTCCAAAGACATCCAGACGCCAAGAAGAGATGGACAAGATCAGGGTCCAAAAGAAAAACCTCAAGAAGCAAATGAAGACCGCACTGCCAGCTGAAAAACAAGGCTTGGAAAAACTTTGGGAAGACCTGAAAGCAAAAACACAGCGCCCTCACAAAGCGGAATCTGCGAGGAAGAGAAAGAGCAAAAAGAAGAAGACACAAGAGCGCTTCTTCAGAGACCCCTTCCAGTTTGCCAGAACTATGTTTGAGCAGCCAAAATCTGGGACCCTAAGCGTGGACAAAGGAGTTCTTGAGCAGCATCTGAGGAAAACATACTCTGACTCACAGAGCAAAGCACCACTCGACATTCAAGGTCTGGTGTGGCCAACCAATCCTGAGGAACAGTTCAATGACAAGCCTCCAACGTTGGCGGAAATCAAGAAGGTGGTCGACAAAGCCAGAGCCAAATCATCACCAGGGCCAAACGGAATACCTTACCAGCTGTACAAGAAATGTCCCAAGGTGCTGGAGTGGCTCCACAGGCTGCTGCGATCAGCTTGGAGAAACCAGAAGATCAGCGGCCAGTGGATGACGGCAGATGGTGTGTACATCCCCAAAGAGAGCAAAAAACTCGAGTGACATCACCCAGTTCAGGCCAATATCACTACTGAACGTCGAAGGGAAAATCTTCTTCTCTGTCATGGCAGCAAGGCTGACCAAGTACCTCATGGAAAACAAGTACTTGGATGTGTCAGTCCAGAAAGGTGGCATCCCAGGCGTGGCTGGCTGTGTGGAACACGCCACAATGATCTGGGACGCAATCCAAAGAGCAAAAACAGAAAAGAGAGACCTGGACGTAGTGTGTGGCTTGATCTGCAAAACGCATATGGATCTGTACCCCATGAGATGATACAGTTGGCTCTTGAGATGTACCATGTGCCAAAGAACATCCGCGACATGCTCAAGAAGTACTTCAATGGCTTCTCAATGCGGTCTCTACCAAGGAGTACATAGATTGGATCAATTTGGAAGTGGGCATTGCAATGGGCTGTGCAATTTCCCCAATACTGTTCGTGTTGGCAATGGAAGTCATCTTGAAAGCAGCAACAAGCAACACGAGACAAACAGACCTTAGCGATGGATACAAGATGCCCCCTCTCAAGGCCTTCATGGATGACACTACAGTGATTTCATCCAGAGAAGATGACACACGTCATGTGCTGCAGAGGCTGGATGACATAGTTGCCTCCTCCAGACTGAAGTTCAAGCCAAAGAAAGCACGAAGTCTCTCACTGAGGAAAGGAAAAGTGGCCGAATCTGTGGTCTTCAGTGTTGCCAACCAGGCCATTCCAACAGTCACAGAAGAACCAGTCAAGAGCCTTGGAAGATGGTATGATGATACGCTGAAAGACACACAAAGAGCAAAAGAAACCAAACAAATGTTTTCACAAAGATCGGCCAAGTACTTTCGGAGATATTCAATATAGAAGAAAAAAAACCGTTACATGCTGTTACAGCCGTCAGTAACGGCTATAACAATAAACTAAAACATCGGGCATCATCCTTGACCCATAATGAACATACCTACAAATTTTCAGAAAGATCGGCCCAGTAGTTTCGTCTGGAACACATTTTGACCGCGGGACGGACGGACGGACAGACACACGGACACACAGACAGCATTTCTTCGTTCCCATTCTGAAGTACTCCCTGTTCTGTAAGAACTGGGACTACAAAAAAGAAAACAGGCACATGAAATAAGTCCCCCAGAACACTAGTAGTCAGTCAGTCAGTACCAACATCGCAGTGGAGGGAAGGACTCATGAACTTAAAACAGGCACATGACATAAGTCTCCCCGGAACACTGGTAGTCAATAACCAACATCGCAGTGGAGGGAAGGACTCATGAACTTAAAACAGGCACATGAAATAAGTCCCCCCAAACCACTGGTAGTCAATAACCAACACTGCAGTGGAGGGAAGGACTCATGAACTTAAAACAGGCACATGAAATAAGTCTCCCCGGAACACTGGTAGTCAATAACCAACATCGCAGTGGAGGGGAGGACTCATGAACTTAAAACAGGCACATGAAATAAGT